>CALNHX010006295.1:0-21560 GCA_940337035.1 Agriotes lineatus
AATGCCGAAAGAATGAAATAGTTGAGTAATTGTCATGTTTGCTTACAAAGGGAGGCAAAATAACGTGAAATAACGACATTGAAATATTGCTTTCGGCAGTCGTATCTAAACTGATGCCTGCAATAGTAGGAAACGGTATACCACCAAAATCTGAAAAGGTTGGAAAATATCATTTGGGTTTTAGGGGTGGGAGATTCACAATATATGATATATCTAAGTAATACAATAATTACTCAACGTAACCTGTTATAAATGTGATATTGATGTATGTTATCTGTATATAAATGACAATAACTTGTAACGTTTCGCACAGCGGAAACTCGTTTTTCTGAATTAAAATTAATTCGTGCGTTCTCCCATAGCGATTTCTTCGTTTCTTATCAAAGTTTGAATCTTTAGAACGCTCGACCAGCGATAAAAATACGTCATCGAAGAGGCGCAGGTCCCCGTTTGCGCCGTTCTCCCACTCAGAATGTCCGAAATGGTTGCTAGACGCATGAAGCACGAAGAGGGGACATAAAAGCTGCTTCACGACCGTTCCACGAGAGATTCCCTCAGAGATTTCACTCAGTCCCAGATCATCCCCAATCCTGTCCGTCCCGTCCGATTTTAGAGAGAATTCTTCCCTCACACTTTGAAATCCTGCATCCTGAGTTTTTCTGTAGCTAATTCGAACCGAAGACTCCAAACTAGGAGGCCGTGTTTCTAGCTAAAAACCCGAACGATTCCTCGTTCTGAAAGTCAGTTCCTGGAGGCAACGGCTTCTATCGAGGACCGCTTTGCTGGTTTGCCCTGTTAATATTATAACCTGAATTCGGCCTATATTTTTAGCCCATGCTCCATCAACAAATAGTTGTAACAATTTCCTGGAAGACATGTTGGTGGCGTCGACTCGTTCACAAGGCCGTTTCGCGTCCTTCTCGTAATAATTAAGCCAGCTAAATAGCGTAACTATATCCGACCTGGCCGTGTCAGATTATATATTATTGTGGCCCGGCACATCGCTAATCTTAGAGGCCGTTTAAAGTTGCTTTTAATATTTGTTGACTACAGAGATTTACTCACCGATCAACCAAGATCCTACAGCATCCCCGGAGGGCAAGCGCTGTGCGGACGTTTTCCCGACGTCCGCTCTCGACTCGAAGCTGAGCCCTAGGTGGAATCCACTTCTCATTCTTTAACACCCCGCACAAACACAACACCAACTTCACAGGGGGCTTGCCGAATCTTCCGCACTGTCCGGTGTTGTAAGTAAATAACCCTGACATAGCCGAATTAACCTATATTTGCAGTCACACGTGCCTTTGACATTGTGACGAAGATTCAAGTTTAACGGTTGGCATCCCTGGGACTAATTTCGACGGCCCGATTTCCTGACCAGTGGCGTCCCGTCGATCTACCAGGGTTCAAACTGTAGGGCCATAAACGCACGGATGTATGACGGGTTGCAGTGACGCTAGGTTTTCGCAACAGGACGTCTTGTATAACTACTGATTTTTTTGTAAAATACATTTTACTATATTTGTAAATGCATTACAATATAATTAAACTGTCTAAAATTATCCTGGTGTTTGTTTGCGGGTCTCATAGTGTATATCTGTCTGAATCAAATTAACGCCCTTATTAGCAGAAGGGCGGAGGGTTACAAACTAACTTCAAAGGCTAAATAGAAATTTATGGCAAGATATGGCCAAATGTTTCGAAATTATTTAAGTGCTCAGCCACTTCTCTATGACCATATTAAACAATGGTTTGTAAAATTGATAACGAAAAGGAATATGAACCCAAAGAAAAATTTGTACCGTAGAAGTTGCTAATATCTGGCAAGGAGCAAGGAGCAAACAATCACTAACGACAGCCTATAGTGAATTAGAAAGACAAGCCAAAAACTCTGGCCTAACAGTAAATTAAAATGAAATGCAGGCTAATTAATCCGTTTTTTAACGAAATTTTGTAATAATTCAAATATTGGGGAAGCATAATTGCACAAAGACGGTATTCCAATCTAGAAATATTGTAATGATATGATGCTTCTTACAGCAATTCTAGTTGCATGGCTAACTCACTCAAATATGCCCAGAATTGGTATTGTATTTATTGCAACAGTAAGAGTCACCAGTGAATATTAATAATTACATAAATCATGATTAGCAATAAATATATTTAATTAACAGAGGTTAATAATTCTGTAAAACAATATCGTCAAGGTTGAGATCAGCTTGTACTGAAATTTGGGATCAATAAATTTATGATGACTGACAGATTAATTGTGTAACGCCAGGACACCATAATGAAGTCGCTTTAGTACAACGCTGTTTCGAGGGTTTACAGAGGTTTAATGCAGCATTTGCATTCATGCCGAAGTGCCCACAATCAATGACGCGGTTAAAAGGGTTATAAAGCAGTGTAAGAAAGCACATACTTGCAAAAAGCATATAAGAAGCAACCTGACAATTACTAAAGATTACAAGAGGGTGCTAGTGGGGTGCTAATCAATGTGTATTAACTAAAAGTAAAAAATGCGACCAATTGTGAGGTTATAGCTCCCTGAATGACTTTTACCAAAAAAATTAAAAATGAGGATTAAAGAATGTCCACTTACAGATAAACAATTGTAAATCATGTTCCTATGGTGACCTAGAGAATCCTTAGTAAATGGTTTTTGGGGAAGCCAAGCCGAAAACTTCTGAGTTGTTAGGCTTTCCGATTTTAATAAATTAAGTTGATAAAAGTAAATATTTTGTGGCTAGTTGTGCGTCCTATTTATTTGCCTGTATGCGGAGGCCAGCTGTGGTTAAATTGGTAGTGTTCCGGAGTAAAGTTTCAGAGTAGATTAGACCTAGAGCGTGTTCGAGTTTGTCCTCGGGGCTGAGATTCTACAAGTTTTGGAGCTGCGCGAAGCAGAAAAAAATGCTGCATCTAGACGAGGTTTTATTCGTTATCCAGAAACAGGTAGCAGCAGCAGAAATTTCGCCACGAAGCAAATACAAGCTTGGCTTTTTTTGCAACCACAGCCTGTGCAAGTTCGCCTTTCAGAGCCGAGAGTCTACAAGATTGGGAGCTGCGCGAAGAGGACAGCAAAGTGCAGCACCCAGGGGAGTCCTTATTCGTGGTTTATAAGCAGGTAGCAGCAGCAGGAACCTTTCCAAGAAGCAACTACAGGCTTGGCGTCCTTTGCGGAATCAGGAAACGAGATCGCCGTTTCTTAAAGAAAAAACAAATGCGAGTTGGCGTCCTTTTGCACTTGCAATAAAATTCTAGTTTAGCCTAACGACTTGATTATTATAAAAGCATTGTTATAATTTACCTGAGGTAAACTGATTGATTGTTGGCTAATTTGTTGTCAAAATACTCTGAATTTTCTGTTTCAAGCAGCTTCGTTTGGAGTTAAATATTTTGTAGTTATCTGTCATTTGCCAGAATCGAGCATTTGCCATAAAATGGTAATATTTCAACAGTGTAAAAATCCAACCCTGCAGATGAAGTCTCAAATTGCTAAATTGATAAATGTATAAATGCATAAAATATAGGAAGAGCGTGCATACCTGTATTAAAGTAAAGCATAATTTAATATTCATATTTTAATTATTCTCATAGGGAGGCAATAAAATTCAAACTAAGCTATGTGAGGGTAATTACATTTATTTATTACATTGAAAAGGAGAGAGATTATTACAATATATCGATGAATACAAAATGAGAAAATAGCTTTGAAATAGAGGTCCAGTAGCAGAAGATGAAAGATAGAGAATTAAACTAAACCATCGGGACACTATACCAACCCCCGAATAATAGCTTCCACAGGAAAAGTAAAGCGACCCGAAAATGGAAAACAGTAAAAAAAGCTCTAAGACACAAGAATAAGAGAAAGGCCAAAAAAGGGGTGGAGTGACGATGTGAAGAATAATGTCAGACACACCAATTTGAAATGGTGTAGAACTAGGCCTTAGATGGAGCAAAATGAAGCAGGCAAAGATCCTCTTTGACAGTAGCGGCAAATGGTAAAGTAAGGAAATGCATTATGGGGAAATCATATACATAACAAATAGAATTATTGTGTAGGGATTAACAGATTTAGAATGATTCTATTTAAAAGAATATAAATAATATGTTGCAGTAGTAGTATACAATTTGTACTATACTACCAAACTTCTATATTGCTGTAACTCTGAAATACTACATGTAGTTTCGAAGTGTTCAATCAATAACAGTTTTCATAAATTAGCGAACTGTTCTAATTCTTATTATATTATAATATCCACATATTGTGATTGCCAGTTTAAGTAAAGCCTTGAATACGTACAATGTTGTCATTAGACAGGCATCGTCTCCTTTAAGCTGCTGCCCCCTATGCAGAGGATAAAAATTAATTTTGTTGCCCAACAAAAAGTCATGAATATTCTGTTTTTAGGATAAAGCTAAAGCAAACATTGTGATACGCAAGGGGCGAAATTAAAATCCATATGAGCTGTTCATTAACATGCTTGCCGTTCCTCTTTAAGTTGGGCGCCCCACGTGGTGCGGTTTCCAATAATTTCGGTATTAATTATATTTTGCCGTAACTTTAAATTAATGTACATCTCCACGAAAATTTATTAGACGTCAATGTAAGCAGCTGGCAAAATCTGAGTTAATCAAACTACAGAAAATTTGAGGGTAGCAATTTAGCTGAAATTATTGTCAGCACTGTAATTCCAGTTAGAGATTACTTATGGAACCCGGTTGCGCTTTAACAAAATAGGGTATCTAAGCTGTTGTGAAAGTTGTTTCAACTAGATATAATTAGTTTTAATAGATGTGGTTAGGTGTTTTTTTTTTTAATTAATTGTGTAACTACTAAAACACGCCTTACTCTAGAACGAAATGTGTCCGTATAGGTACTAGTGCGAGGGTTGCGCTGGAAATGGTTAGTTATCAAAAAACCGTTAACGAAAAATCTTTATTGTTTTTTAAAATATTCTCCATTCAGACTAATACACTTGTGCATTCTTTGAAACCACTTTTTAAAACATTCGTAAAATTCATTTCTGAAAGGTACTCAAAAATTCTTTGAAATTCTGTAACTGCTGGATCTGCGCTGGAAAATATTTTACCTCGCATCTTTTTTTTAACAGTTGGAAACAAAACAAAGTCGCACGGCGCCAGATCTGGGCTGTACGGAGGATGAGTTACCAATTTATTAAACTCCCGAATCTTTCAAAAAATCTAATGTTCTGCCAGCAGTGTGGGAGGATGCGTTGTCATGATGGACTAAGATGTTACGCAAACCGGTCCTTTGGCGACCTGTCTGTAATTTTCCAAACATCTGTGGTAAAACCACTTCGCAGTACCATTCAAAATTAACAGTTCTGCGACCTTCAAGTGGAATAACAGCAATAGGACCACTTCGGCGGAAAAACAGCAATCATGTTCTTATTGACGCTTCTGCCACGAATTACTTTTGTGTCCTCATCTTCGAATACCCAAACACTAGACTGCTGTTTAGTTTAGGGGAGACGCGGGCTTACCGATGATGGCAAAGGGGCATCCCAAGCTGAGCGAGGCAAAGGAAGCAATCCCACGCCGAGGTGAGTTTAGGAATCTATCGATGAAGTGTGGTGTCCCGGGAGTTCTTACCGGGCCTGTTATCGGAGATGAAATTCCTATTCGAAGCAGACCGCACGGTCGTCAACCCTTAAAAACTTCTGGATTCTACCCTATCCCACAACTGCGGGCCGTGAGGCCTCCGCAACGGTGGGTAAGGATGTTTGAAGGATGAGTGCGGCGGTACGGCCGCAAGGCTGAGCCGCTGGCACAGAGATATGTGTGGTAGATAGCTTGCTCTCGAACGGTGACCCGTCAAACGTCTACACGGGTACTACGGGTGGTCAGCACCAAGCCCCGCGCATCGGGATACTCGGCATCTAAAAGTTTAAGCTGAATTCAAAAATGTAATCATATACCTGATGTGGGTGTTCTATTTCAAATAGGAGTTAATTAAAAAAATAAAAGAAACCCATTTCAGAAGTATTCAACTGGAAAATCACCTACCTCACATCAATACACAATAAAAATGTAAAGTTTGAAAAAAGAGCAGATCACTAAAATCATCATAACGGCCATACTACCATAATAGTTATTAAGGTACCAAGGGCAGTATGAGTAAAATAAGAGCCCAAGATTGTTAGTGTACTAACCGAGGGCCGTTGGCCCGAGGTGTGTACAACAATCGCGGGCTCTTAGCTCATAATGCCCGTGGTGCTTTCAAGGTTTTATGTCCTACCAATTTTCTTACCTAATTCATATTCATATTCAATTCATATAATTACTATGATATAGTATTTAAGATCATTATAATGACCCCCATGTGCATGATAAAAGGATTAGCAAAAAGTAACAAATATGCTCATTACCATCAACAACTAATCAGACGGTTTAATGCATATAAGAAGTGTAACTTTAATAACCTTTAACGTCTTCCTAATGGGAAATAAATGTGAATAATATTTTAAAGCTATTAAAGATTTCGAACATGTATCATTTAAAACATGTAAAACTTTGATTCCATGTCTTGCTTAGATATAGATAAGTGAAAAAGTGTTTTTTTAAGTCGGAAATATAAAATAATCTACGGCGAAATGGCGACGACGAAATGGCGACGGCGAAACGGCGACGGCGAAATGGCGACGGCGAAATGGCGACGGCGAAACGGCGACGGCGAAACGGCGACGGCGAAATGGCGACGGCGAAAGGGCGACGGCGAAACGTCCCATTCCGCGCTGTGTGTATTAGAAGAAATGATAAAATAGGTGAATACTAAAATAATAACATTTAATAAGATAATATATATATATAGGAAGTAGTCTCTTGTTATTTTTGTTATAAGAAGTACTAACACGCCCGTTTTTGATAGGTGACGATCTGTGACAGCATTGACCGCACTACTATGTTGAAATATTCAATGTACTCCAAGTTATTATGCAGATTTGCTACTAAAAAAGTGCAGTGGGTTTGTTATGTTTTTAAATGAATATTCAAGCGTTTGGTTCAGGTCGTATATGCTACATTGTTTCAAAATTTGTATGCAAAGCTGCAGTTAAAATTTTAAAGTTTTGACAGGCATGAGATTAAATATAGAACGTGAAAGCACGTCCAACATTTTTTCAAACGTTTCAATTTTATCTTCTCACAAAACCGGCACCCGTTGTAATTATTGGTAGTTTAGGTGAAAATAATTTGGTTAATAGAGAAATACTTGTTAGAAAAATGTATTAATGCACTCTTTCAAATTTTGTTACTCTGAATCTGTATATATTATAATAGATCCTCGCTTAAATAATATGAGGTTTTAAATCTAATGTAACTATGGCAAGGGATGCTACACTTTATAAATTGTATTAGATTCAATTACGAACCTGCTTGTCAAACTCAGGGCAAATCAAAAGAGTGTAATAATAATTACCTCTAATAAATGGTTCACTGCTCATTACTTATTTCATATATTTACAATAAATTCGAGCATGAAACAAAACTTAACTCAGAGTGTCGGTTCATAAAACTAAGGAAAACTTTGTGTGACAACTAATTCGTTGTATGCCGATTTAACTCGGGTATTAGGGCAAATGCACAATTTCTCCATCTGACGTTTAGATAACCTCTAAAATTGACTGCCACAACAAAATGAACTGTGGTAGCAAGAAACACCGTAAAATTAAATTTAAAACACAAAATGGCAAGAAAGCATCAGGTAAATACGATTAATAAATGCTGTGACGTAGCAACTGTTAAGCTTGTTTGGTTTCTATGTTGACGTCGAAACCCACGCGCGATCGTTTTTTGTTCTGCATCCGACCAATACTGAGAATGCTGCGTCATCTTGCACTTTCAAAGGACGCTACCCTTTCTCGAAACGGAGGGACCTGTCGATATGCCCATATTGGCTTGATGAGTGGTTTGTATATCACGAATTTGTTTTCCATGAATACCCGAGATTTTCTTCCCATCAGCCACTGTAGTTCTCTTGTCTTGACTTCTACCTGTTTTCTCTTTTTTGTGATGTGTTGTTTCCATGTCAGTTTGGTATCTAAGTGTAGTCCTAAATATCTTACCGTTTCTGTTTGTAGAATTTGTACATTGCTTATTGTGACTGCAGAGCATACTCCTTTGCGGAGGGTGAATGCAATATGCGCAGATTTGTTTTCGTTCACTTTATTTTCCATTTTTCCAGTCATTGTTGGAGGTAATTTAGGTAGCTTTGTGTTATGTTTGAGGCTATTTGAGGATCTTTGTAGCAAGAAAGAATAGCCGCATCGTATTGTTTTTTAAAATATTCTCCATTCAGACTAATACACTTGTGCATTCTTTGAAACCACTTTTTAAAACATTCGTAAAATTCATTTCTGAAAGGTACTCAAAAATTCTTTGAAATTCTGTAACTGCTGGATCTGCGCTGGAAAATATTTTACCTCGCATCTTTTTTTTAACAGTTGGAAACAAAACAAAGTCGCACGGCGCCAGATCTGGGCTGTACGGAGGATGAGTTACCAATTTATTAAACTCCCGAATCTTTCAAAAAATCTAATGTTCTGCCAGCAGTGTGGGAGGATGCGTTGTCATGATGGACTAAGATGTTACGCAAACCGGTCCTTTGGCGACCTGTCTGTAATTTTCCAAACATCTGTGGTAAAACCACTTCGCAGTACCATTCAAAATTAACAGTTCTGCGACCTTCAAGTGGAATAACAGCAATAGGACCACTTCGGCGGAAAAACAGCAATCATGTTCTTATTGACGCTTCTGCCACGAATTACTTTTGTGTCCTCATCTTCGAATACCCAAACACTAGACTGCTGTTTAGTTTAGGGGAGACGCGGGCTTACCGATGATGGCAAAGGGGCATCCCAAGCTGAGCGAGGCAAAGGAAGCAATCCCACGCCGAGGTGAGTTTAGGAATCTATCGATGAAGTGTGGTGTCCCGGGAGTTCTTACCGGGCCTGTTATCGGAGATGAAATTCCTATTCGAAGCAGACCGCACGGTCGTCAACCCTTAAAAACTTCTGGATTCTACCCTATCCCACAACTGCGGGCCGTGAGGCCTCCGCAACGGTGGGTAAGGATGTTTGAAGGATGAGTGCGGCGGTACGGCCGCAAGGCTGAGCCGCTGGCACAGAGATATGTGTGGTAGATAGCTTGCTCTCGAACGGTGACCCGTCAAACGTCTACACGGGTACTACGGGTGGTCAGCACCAAGCCCCGCGCATCGGGATACTCGGCATCTAGGTGTCGGGTACCACGAGCGTGGTTGACCAGTTGCAGAAGGACTCGTAGTGGTAGTGGTAACCAATATGCTGGGAAAGGGGCTCCCGTTTCGGCGGGGACTAACGGGTGGCGACCCCACAAGTCGTCAGAGGTTGGATAGGCCTCGACCGGACCGATGCCGGACCTGCGGCATCGGTAGCGTCCCCGCTTGAGAGACCGAAAGGTACGGAAGGCGGGGGGACGTTATGCTTAATTGCTAGGTACGTCTAGCTTCACAAATGTGTGCTGTTTAGTTTCAGGGTCGTAATTGTATACCCAAGTTTCGTCACCTGTTACAATGTATGCCACTTTCTTGGAAGCTCCTCCGTCAAATTTTTACAACATAAATTTACACCAGTCTACTCGATCCTGTTTTTGACTTTCTGATAGCAAATGCGGTATCCAACGGCTTGCTAGCTTTCTTACCCCAAGATGTTTATGTAAAATGGTTTTCACCGCCGAGGATCCAATCTTTACTTGTGCCCTTTTTTTATAACTTACCTTGGATGGCTCACACGTCTCCGACTAGCTCAATGTACGGTTTTTATTAGGGTTTAACTAATGTGGGCTTTTTAGTTCGCTTCACTTTCACATAAAGATAATAGTTCATTAATTAACAGAAATGGGCGCCATAACTTTATTATAAAGTGTTAATTTTAAGATGTTTACAATAATTGGGTATTCTTTCTTACAATTCACGCATTATATGTTATTTGTTAAAGTTTATGCCTTTTTAATTTTGACAAATGTTATGCAATTCCTTACTAATCCTAATTTACCCCGACAAGTTAGAATTTGTTCTAATTAAACGTCTGCATTAATTAATCTATAAGTATCCAGGAGATTTCTTATACATATTTAACTAATAACCTCTGAGTAGTAAGATGAAAATATAAAGAGCTCTCTATACCCTCGTATTTCTCATTCGAATTCCTTAATCACAATTAATGATCGGTGTTTAGTTTAGCTGATATCATTCCAGGGAGTATAAGAAAAATCCCGTATGATCAAAAGCTTGTTATTTGACAAGTGATTGAAATACTAACTTGACAGCTGCAAACCAATTCAAGTCCCATTCAGGATCAACACTAGGTAAGTAACAATTCTTTTACTTTGAAACTAATCTGTTATCGAATATCATTAAGGCTTATGCCCTTATTTAACTATATTCAAGCTATGACGTTGGTTTAATTCTAATTAACAATATCTAATTCTTTCAGGATTAACATACGGTTAATGCAGAGAACCATTGAATTCGGACCTCTTCATCTTCCAATATCAACAGAGAAGAACCCCTCATCTAACCAAAGAAATGGTCTTTGACTGGTGAGTGATTTCCTAACTTGTTAGCAGTTTCTAACTAAGTTCTCCTTTCTCTCCTTATCAACTTGGAGCACATCAATACCCTCTTCCATGGTGAAGATATAATCAACCAGGAGATGCGAACTAGTGAAAAAGCCTAAGAGCTGGTAGCTATCGAGGAGTCTCTAAGAGCTGAATAAAGGAAAACCCTCTATTATGATTTGTATGTATTAGCTTGTTAGTTACCTACCAGTTAAGTAATAACTGCCCTTTTCAGAAAGAAAATGTTTGTGTGATTTATCCTATCTGCCTGAAAAATTATTATGTTTTAATAATATGCTGGATTGAGTAAATAAAGCCTTACTATTGTCTGCGTGTATCCTTTTTAAGCTAGGACTTTTAATTTGCTTCGCTTCTACACAGAGAAGCGTCCTTTTGCTTTTTCAACCAAAAAGGAAGTAGCAAATTTTGTTATTTATTGTTTTTAATAATTTAACCATGAGCCCTCTATTACGTCTGCTTTAGATTTATAAAAAGGGTAGGCAACCCCTTATACTGTTAATGCACTTTAAGTTGCCTATCTATTAAGTTTAACTAATACCGAACGGTATCATTGTAGAAGCTAAGATATGTACTGCTACAGAATAAACTTAACTCTTTTCCAAAAATAAACCTTTAAAACATGATTTATTTATAATATCATGTAAATTCGTTTTATTAATGCATGTTAGTTTTGGGTCTTGTCTGATGGGTATGAATATCGCTATTAAGTGTTATAAAGTCTTTCAAGTACAGTGAAATCTCTCATAATGGACACTCCATTAAGCGAACCCCTCTATTAAGTGGACCCCTCTATTAGGTGGACATTTTTCTTGGCATCGTCGGGAACCAATGTAGTTTAAATGCAAGGGCATCTCCATTAAGCGTACTCTCTGTTAACAGGACGCGGACAGGAAAATTCTGGAAATTTTGAAATATATCCCTTTTTTAAGCGGACCTGCTACTAATTTATTATTATGTGCTTAAATGCTAGGGAATTAGGGGAATTACATGTTTTCATATGTGTGGTATGGGGCGCGTTATAAATTGCGTGTTCAGATGCGAGCTAGGAAACTAGGGCAATTACCTCTTTTCATATGCACCCTATGTTTTCCAACCTTAACCCTCAGTTATGTATCTGAATTTCGGAAGTGAAGGAAGTATTCTGCGAAAACAATTTTATTTATTTATAGCAAAGTGCTCTTTGTTTATAGCTGCATTTGATTAAAAGCAGGTAGGTTTTCTTCATTACAGGTTGCAGTTGATATGTATGTATTAAAGCTACTTTTTTACAGTAGTGTCATAATGAAAACAAACGTAGCATGCATTTAAAAATGTATGTATTATTTGTCATTCTAGATTCATATAAAGATTAAACAAAAAAAATCGAAAATTAAAGCATTTCTATTAAGAGGACACCTCCATTAAGCGGACAAAAATCGTGGCACCACGGTATCTGCTTAGAAGAGATTTCACTGTATATGGGAAGTAAATTTTTCGCTATTTTGAAGATAAATATTAATGTGCTGAAATTAAAACTGTTGTAAAATGTTTAACCATTGAAGCATATCTAACATGTTATTGAGTTACATTTATTATGATTTAAAATAATTGGCATTGCTTTGTTTTGCATTTGTTGAAAGCTTGCAATCAAACTTTTGTTCATTGTATACCTACATTATCGAAGAACAGTAAAGAAAATGCAACTTAATTAGAGTATGACACACAATAAATTTTTTAGGATACTGGTAACTAGCGTTTACATAGTTAAAAACGAGTCCGGTAGATAAAATTTACCGGCCTAGACCAGTAGTAGAACTACCGGCCGGTAAATTTTATCTACCGGACTCGTATCCTAAAAAATCTTATACGATACACGACCGGTAGCATTTTTATGGCCTTGCCAAACATACAGGTCTCGCCCTACGGGCTCAACCTGTAAAATATTGGCGCGGCCATAAAAATGTTGCTACCGGTCTAATAACGTAAATAGCTATTATAGAGCTACAAAGAAATACAAGCATTTTCACTGTGTTTAATTTTTAGCGGTGCCGTTCTCATTACAATATTATTAAAGGAGTCACTTGTTCCGTCAAAGATTTCATTCACATTTGTTGATGTAATAGGTCAGTCTACATTTATTTTATTCATATTCTCAATGCTCAAATTCCTGTAGGGGTAGCAATTTTGTTTAGTTGTTGTTTCTTTCCACGATGCTGGTATATTTACTTGAATAATTGCATGATCACTAATTGTTGGTGTATGCAGTACTGGGGTCTGGTACGATTCGCCGTGGCCGATTGGCCGTCGCCGATTCGCCGTCGCCGTTTCGCCGTCGGCCCGGTTCGCCGTCGACCAATTCGCCGTCAGGCCGATTCGCCGTCGGAACATTTAAATGCTTTAAGTCAATACAAATAAAATGCGCCGTTTAGTAAGAAAAATCAATTGTCATTAATTCAACGTAATATTTATTATATTTAATATAACGTAATGTCATTTACATTTCATAATTATGTGCTAAGCCCCTAAGATATTCTAAAATATCGGAGTTATCATCAAAATTCTGAACTAGCTATAAAATACGCTCATCTGCATCTCTATCTTTTTTTACTTCCTTTTACTACTATAAAGGAAGTATTGGATTCACCCCAAAAATTCGAAATTGAGTTTTCAACAGATCTTCACGTTTTAGAGTCCCCTGATCCCAAAAAACATATTTTTTTTCATTGGTCTGTCTGTCTGTCTGTGTGTCTGTCTGTCTGTGTGTCTGTGAACAGAATATCTCAAAAACGAAAAGAGGTATGGCATTGAAACTTCATATATAAGTTTTGTGTACTATGTAGATGAGACAGCAAGCTTTTGAAGAAAATCGCATAACCGGAAGTAGGTGTTTACTCTTGTGATTTTTCAGTTTTTTTCGATTTTTTCAAAAACGGCTCTAACGATTTTTTTTAAATTTTACATTTTTCTCACATTTTTAATGTGTATTGATGTGAGATAGGTGATTTTCCAGTTGAATACTTCTAAAGTGGGTTTCTTTTGTTTTTTTTTCTATTTTTTTTATTAACTCCTATTTTAAATAAAACACCCGGTATATTATTACATTTTTGAATTCAGCTTAAAATTCTAGAGAAAATTTGTCTCTTCAACTAACACTCGATTTTGTACCGTTTTTGTAGAATTTGTAATTTTTGAAAATTTTTAACAAATGGTTAAAAATTAAAAAAGAAATTTTTGACTAATTATAAGATCACTGTAAAAGGTAGTTGTGTGAGTGTATCACACCAGATTTTTAATTTTAATGGTGGAGGATTACCAGCAACAAGTTGTTCGTAGTAAGTATCCCGTCGTTTCTGCACTTTCCGTAACCCCTCGATAAATTTTCAGATTGTTGGGTGATCCATTCCCAATTCCAACTGAAGTCTTCTATGTGCGGCCTCCGCATGGTTATTTGTTCGGTCTTGTCCATTGAATGTTCTTTGATGAAGGTTCCACATTTCATGAGGAAAAAGGGGTGGACGTCTACCATTTCCTCGTCTGTAAATGATTAATACAAGTAGTGTAGTATCCATATTGAAAATCGTAAAAAATTGTATATACCTGTTCATACATCCTACATAGTTGTCTTCAAACCAATCCAGGAGTGGTTGCAGCTCTGCAGGTAAATCATTGGCGAGAACATCAATAGCTTCGTCCAAGTTACCAGTGGGCACAAACGACAAAGAAGTTGTGGATCGTTATTATATTTCCTAAGAGGTCCCCTTGTACCCAAATGCTTTCTCATATTTTGGGCTAAATGAAAGAAACATCCGTTGATGTTCGCGCCTGGAAAACAATCTTTCATGACGTTAAATGCTGCTTGTTCAAAATCACAGTGGATTGCTACTGGTTGTAAGTTTGGAATTAAAGCTTTAATCAATTCGAACATTCGGTTGTATGTGGCTCGTTGTTTGTTCGGTAGAAGTGCATAAACTACTGGATGTACGCCATTATTTTCAGTAGCCATTATAATTATATAATGTACGCTTGGGAAAATAACGATGGTGCTGTTGAAAGTACCACGTATTGGTGGTTTGCAAATGTTGAAGCCAGCTTTGCCTTCCAAATATTAAAATCCTATAGGCTCCTTCTTCGCTATCTGCCAATAGAAAATTCTCTTCAATTCCAGGTTGCACCTCGTAAATTCTGTAAGCCTCTGGTAATATTAATTGGTCAAGATTCACAGGAATTGGGGGTGCAGCTTGAATCGCATTACGTTTACGTCTAACTATTATATAAAATATAAAACATAGTCTGGTCCAGATTGTCTTATACTATAAAAATAACGGCGATTGTGAAATAATAATATTTTAAATTACCTGGATTGTGCCTTCAGTTGTTTCTGCAGCACGTTTCTTCACTTTCGTTACTACTTGTGCAACTTCCACATTAACCGCCGAGGAATCGTGAGAATGTTGGTTGACTTCCTTAATAATTTCACCATTTCTAGTATGAATTCTTGCCTTGCACATCTGTCTTCGATCGCATCTCCAAAATTTAACAACAATATCACTTTTACTAAATGTATCAAACACATAAACAAAACCATTTACAGTAAATTTTTCTTTTCCCCTTTTTGACAAAATTGTTCCGTCCATTATTAAAACTTCTTACTGCCACGAGAAGTCTGTAGATACTAAAAGGCCCCACCAAAATTGTTTGTATTTATATTACAAAAAGTGGATGGTAGTTAAGGCTTCTAAGGAGTCATGTTCGCAACCTATTATACAGTGCTAAATTATTCCAAAAGAGACGAAACTTGTGATCAATTTCTTGACGTCAGTAATAAAATCAAAGTAGGCCTCCCTGCAGTAAAGAATTCTTAAAATCAATCAAATTTGACCTTTATGAAGTTATGCGATCTAAAGGACACAGATAATTAATTATTACGATTTTCCTATTATTATTTCATGTCAAATATTTTAAAACCTAAAGTCTTCTTTAAAAATTTTTACATACCAGTCAAATTCTATAACTATTATTAAACAAAAATTTTATCGAGAAATACTGTATCTCTTTGTTAGGCCTCACAATTTTGTTCAAAAAAATATTTTAGATTATTTTATTTAACTATTCTAGGGCCTACGTCGTTGTCGGTTAGGCAACTAATATAACAAGCCACGGTAAAACTTTTTACCTGCAGTGGGATTATGAGCTAATTGACATAATCTGTTAAAGTGATACTTATCTTGTAGTGTTTTCAAAAGTAAATGCTTGATTTTGCTTGAAATATAAAAATAGATTAGTGGGCTAAATGGCCCATTGGTTTTGTAGGTCCTCATGTGCTCTAAAAGCCCCCAGCTAATAACAGAACGTTTGTTGGTGATATTAATTTTTAATCAAAAATGAATACTTTCCAAAAACTAGTTAATAAAAAAGGTTAATTCTGCATATAGTTACACTGGCAATAATAAATATCGATACACATTTTAAACTTTTGTTATCACTCAAAATTTCTGTGTGTATGTTAAGGATGATGTAATGTAAGTCATTAATACAGAGGCAAACCACATCATGGCAGAAACTTATAAGTCGCTTTCTCTTTCTGGTTTCTAGAAAACGTCTGTCAACTAAGCCCATCTTTTTCTGAAATAGTGATGCACTTACTGTTATCTTAGTATCAGATCACAGTTGAGGAATAACAACAGAAATGTAAACATCTCGTATACATTGCTGACGACACCTTCTGGAGTCGATTAACTCGGATAAGTACGATTGCATATAAAATTCGCTAAGCTTCTTTGCCATTTGTTCTTTCCAAAAAGTGTCATCTCTATAACATATAGAACAAACGGTAACTATAAAATAAATACACTTTTTAACTATTTTTTAAAAAATCCGGTTCATATTATAGTTCTGGAAACACACCAGGATAAAATTGTTTCTTTGTTTATTTACAATACTACCAATTAAACAGAAAAATTAAAAACGGTATGTCAAGTTTTGATTCAAACATTTGAATTACCGAAACGCCACATTTTATTAATAAAGATATGACATGAAAATTCAAGTAGGTACGTGTGATTTAAAATTTACCTTTTAATCTCTTCTACGTGTAATCCTCTCTTGGTATAGATCACAAAATAACAGAGTTCTCGCTTGGTTATATGCAATAAACCTTGCACTTGGTAATAATTATTGTGATTTCGTTTCAGAAGAATTCCGTTATTCTCTACAGTACAGTTATGTCAGTAATCTATTTCCCGCTGATTAACTGCATCTAGGGGCGAACTATTTCCACTCCAATATTTTTTATTTACTCGTAGGTACTGGCAGCATGATACTGTTTATTTTCGTCATATATACAAAATATAAAAAACTACTCATAACTTCCTGAGAATTTTCATATACATACTTACAACACCGCGAGCGGTCGACGAATTGCCGAAAATGTTTGTCAAAGTAGGTATATGAGTATTTATTGCTTCAATATAAATTGGCCGAGTACGACAGCGGCTTTTTTATAAAATTATTCCACAATCTGAAATAATCTGATACAATTTTCTATTGGTAGTTATGTATATAAAAGAAATAATGTATGAAATAGTGTAATTATTTTTCAGGAGTACCCTCTATTCTCAAAAATATAAAATTTTGTTTTTCGAATAGTACACCCGCTATATTTCTAAGTAAATCGATAGGAAATTAAATTATTAATAAGATGCTCATATGAATTTTTGTTTTTGTTTTAATCACAAAGAATTAATGGTTATAATTATACAATGACGTAACGTAACAAAATCGAAATTAATTTTTTTTGTCGCAATCATTAACACACCTTTTAACATTAGTCAGTTGGATTAGAAACGGCTTATTATAACACTAATATGAAAAATATTGATGTTTGACTTACGAAATTACATTAGGTACTTATTTGTCAAATTGAAGCATAAGAATATCAAATCAATACAAAAATTAAATAAATCTGGAAGGACGAGTGAAACTCAGTGAAAAAAGTGACACTTTGCTTTTAATTTAGAAATAAACGATTTTAAATGAACGTTTACTTAGTTACCAGAACTGACCAACGCACTTAACTAAAATGAAGGCAAATACAATTCTATACAAAAAGGCTTGGATTTGAATATTTAATTAATAACTAACTATTAGATCACAAGTGTTAGAAGTGCAACTATTTTTCACAAGTGTGGAGAGTTATTAAACGAGGCGCAGCCGAGTTTAATATAATACACGCGTGAAAAATAAGCGCGCTAACACGAGTTGTCCATACGATTTTTTAAGATTTTTTAAAATTTCATTATACATTCAAATCCAAGCCTATTTTGTATAGAATTTTAGTTGCATTCATTTTAGTCACGTGCTTTGGTCAGTTCCGGTAACTAAGAAAACCTCTATTTAAAATCGTTCATTCCTAAATTAAAAGCAATGTGTCACTTTTTTTCACTGAGTGAAAAAAGACACACACCGAAATTAATTTAAAATTAATTTGAAAAAGCGTACATTTTTAAATGAAATTTTAAAAATAACCATTTATGGCTGCTGCTTTTTGATATATTGTTATTATCAACGCCAGATTTAATTTTATTGAAACGTTTGCAATTCAAACACCATGCATCTGAATATAAACATGTACTTGTTGAAATCCAACAATAATGAATAATGAAAAACGGTAGATACAGTACATAATTAGTTGATGAATCAGACAATATTATTGTGAGCTAACAAGTGAGTTTTTAAAATTGATTTACTTAATTAATCATTTTATAAATTATTGTCGATTCTTAGAGAATTTTAGTACATGCAAAATAAATTCAACTCTGTTACTATTAGGCCAAAAGATATATTTTTTTATTATCATGCAGTCCTAATGATCGTAGATACCTACAAAAATTTCAGAAACTGTATTGTATTCAATTTTGACAGTTTAAAGTGACATTATTAACTCTATAACAACCTTCATAAACAGTCTATGATTCACAAGTGAAATAATAGTACTTTATGTAACTAGTTCTCAAAGCAAGGCTTTAGGGGACGAGTCGTAATGTTTCCGGACGAGGAGGAGCGAAGCGCAGCCGAGTCCGTAATATGAAGATGAGTCCTCTAAAGCCATTTGAGGACGTGTTGCATACAACGTTTTTTTGTATTAGCTCTCCAAACATTATAATATGAAGTTTCAATTACCATTAACGCTGCATTATATTAGGAGGCCGCGCGAAAATGTATTTTTCGCTCCCTAAACTGGTTACTTTGGAAACTGTCTAAGATCCTCAAAATGGCCATTTAGAGGCCTTGTACTTAAAGTCGTCATCAATGTTGCCATGACGACTTTAAGTACAAGGCCTCTAAATGGCCATTTTGAGGATCCTAGACAGTTTCCAAAGTATCCAGTTTGGGGAGCGAATACAAAAAAAGTGTTTTATGTACTCCAGTGGGATAAGTAACTCATTACGTCACTCATTTGACACTATTTCAGTTACGTAATGAAGCTCATTACACCACTCAGTTATGTAATGGTTGCATTACGCAACTGAGTTGTGTAATGACTTCATTACGTAACTGAACTAGTGTCAAATGAATGACATAATGACATTTGCCTACTAAAATATTTTTGAAAATGACAGATCTGACATTTCTCTTAATGCACTTTTCTCAATTTTAGGCAGTCGTAGATAAAATTTTGTACAATACATGTGTGATAATCTGATAATGCATCATTAATATACTTGTGTGCTTACATACACGTATATTAATGATGCTGTTATCCCACTTGTATAGTAAATAACTATTAATTCACTAGAGAATTGTGTCAATGAAGAACAATATATTTTCTACAAATATTTACATTTAATGATTCTTTCTCTTGGTAGTGTGTAATATACATTAAATTACTAAAATTTAGATCAAATCGCCGATGAATGGGTAAATTTATATCTTAATTTGAATATTTTTTAATTTTTTATTCAAAATTTCGTCAAAATTGAGTAAAAACATATATACGCCACGTCAATTAAACATTTATTAACTCAAAGATATGATTTCACTCGCACTACGTGCTCGTAAGTTTAACATCTTTTAGTGAATAAACATATGTTTAATTCACTTGGTGTATAATATTTATTATTGTATTAGTTGATTTGATTTATTCCAATAAATAATACACAGAAATAATACGTAGAAAAAGAGTACAATAGACAAAACCATATTATAATTAAACAACATTAGTAAACATCTTTCAGTGTTTCAAAATATGAATTTGTTAATATATTGGTATTGCATTTAGCTATGGAGAATGTATATTGTATACTTATTCACGACACTGCCTGCTAATTGCTAGAAAAACTATTTTTGAAGCATTCCGGTGATCGGCAAACTAATCCTTTTCCAAGAAAGGTCATTATCGTTTAGGAATGCAGGTACCTAGTGTGAGTCAAACCGCCGAGTTACAAGAGTAAGGATGGTTGCTTATTTAAAGTTTAGTAGGCGTAATCACAAGTTCAAGTCTTTCTCCTTATGGGCCTTAAGAAAATGCATAGAAAGATCCAGTAATTTGCATCTTATCTAATCTTCTTAGAAAGGATTGAGGCAACCTTTTACATGGTAATTACCTTGTTGGATTTATCTAGAAAGACCATAACGGGGTGCCTAAGCAGCAGAAAGTATTGTAACCATATAAATTCCCTATCTATTTTCAACATTGAAATATTCAACAGTAATATCCCAAGTGCATTAAAATAGCCGATTAAATTTTGACGTTGTGTCAAGTAATTTTGTTGCTCAACAAGAATCCCCAGTGCATAGCACTCGGGATTTTGGGGTGGAAAATTTACAAGATATATTTCTTCAGAGCAAAATATTCTAACAGAAAACTGTCAAAATTTATTCAGGCTAGTTTACATGCACGTGGAATGCTGGGTCTGATTATTTTCTCAATAAATAGATAGAATTCAGTTAGTGAAACACATCATGTTAAAATTATTCACATGCCATTAAATTTTGACACATTTTTAACCGCGGTTAAATGTTGACGTTTGAATTTTTGTCATTATTGAACTGACTGAAGCCTTATTCATTACGCATTATTATGGATATGAAGGAAATATTCACATAAAATCCATCTCCATGCTGGTTCAACTTAACATATACACGGCGTTGATTCATATTTGAGACATTGCCATATTTTCAGCTTCCCTAATTACTAATGGCCCAACACAGTTTAAATTATATTCCTACAGAAAGCTATTACCTTAATTAGGGTTTGCAAAGTGGGTTTCGTCGATAGTAATTGAGGTGTAACAAAGCATTATCTATCATTATAGATTAAAAGGACGGTTTCCCTTTTTCTGAACAAACACAAAATATTTCATGAATCAGAGGTCAGTGAAATCGTCCGTAACTCAACGTAAAGAAACTTTCTTTTTGCTAAAAATTTAGATATGAAGATTCGGCGACCAAAAACGTTTACGAAACTAGTTAGCATTTATTTATGCTATTATTCTCTACTTTCTAGTACAGTAAGAAGTCTGAAAAACAGAGATTTGACTTTTATCGATGCCGCTAACATTAAACGATATCATTACCGATATTCGTAGCGTATGTGGCAGGTAATAAAGACCGTATCATTACAAACAAATAGTGTGAATCTCTATTTACAGTAAATAAAGACTCCGAGATCGTAA
Source organism: Agriotes lineatus (assembly GCA_940337035.1). Taxonomy (NCBI): domain Eukaryota; kingdom Metazoa; phylum Arthropoda; class Insecta; order Coleoptera; family Elateridae; genus Agriotes; species Agriotes lineatus. The sequence goes on from CALNHX010006295.1 coordinate 21,294, forward strand.
AAAGATTAGCCATACATTCCCTCTGGCATTACAAATTAAGAAAATATGAATTACGAGATGGCTGAAATTGCATATGTTTCAAATTTCCACCAAATCGGAATACATCAGTGGATGTGGAAAGCTATTTAAATTTTCACTTGCGACGGCGAATTGGGTCGATGGCGAATCGGCTCAACGGCGAATCGGGTCGACGGCGAACCAGCGACGGCGAAACTGCGACGGCGAACCGGCGACGGCCAATCGTACCATTCCGTGCAGTACTGTACC
>CALNHX010006295.1:21583-91904 GCA_940337035.1 Agriotes lineatus
TAATATTATTATTATTACCATGTCGTCAAAGCGTAAAGTTTCTGTTTCAGATTTGCCAGACAAAAAACGCAGAAAAGTTTTGGTTTTTTGAGGTTGCATAGTATAAATAAATCTAGTGCATTTTGTGTTTTATGGGTTTGTTCTTCTTATTTCTTTCGGCTTTTCAATCCCGAGGGGTTATATCTTCTTCTTTCGAATTCTTTGATCTATGGAATGAGGTGGAACAGACCCTTATTTTCCACTACTTTAACACTTTTTGTGTGATTTTGCTTCTTTTGTAATTCTGTTCAATGCTGTAGAATCCTCACTTGTTTCTAATTTCAAGTTTTTCTAGGTAGGTATTTCAATATTGCATCCCAACCACCTGCTTCTCACCCCATTTCTTCTTCGATTGTAATGGGTCTCCATCATTCTGCGATCATCATAGGGTTATTTTGTTGCTTGCTATTATAAATCTCACCATGTCTTCTTTGATTTCTTTATCTATCTCATGGTTCATTACTTTTCAAAACTCATCATTGCCTGGCCCTAAAACAAAGCTGAAGATTTTTCTTTCAAAGCCTCTTAAGTCTTCCGCTTCCTTTTATCCCCAGTATTGAGATGATTTCGGAGGCTTTCACGGCCATTGTCATTCAGTAACAAACGACTTCCGGGATTGGACCGTGTCATTATTGAGGGCGAAGAACTCAACGTTTCGCCCACTTTCGTAAGGGGCTTCATCAAGAGGAAAAAGCAAAAAGAGCACGGTAACTCAACGTGTTAACCACGCCAGAGGCAAAACTCTTCTAACGACCGGAATGAGGAAGGTGAGAATTTATAGGCAAATGCCGTCGCGGTTCAGCAAGTGCCGTCGCGGTTCAGCAACTGCCGTCGCGATTCAGCAACTGCCGTCGCGGTTTAGTGGCGGTGGGCGGGGCGTAGAAATGAGCACTTTCCACATAGAAGGAACGGGAAAGCCTTCGTCCCGATTGAGATGGTTAGGATGTTTGTAAATCTCAATAGCTTCGCGAATTTTTCTGATAAAGAAGAATGGGGATTTGCAGATAATAGAAGTTTCATCAAAAAGAATTTTATGGCCGGTATCGCGTTGGTGTTTGACGATGACGAGACCCGATTTGAGACAGGGCTGGTGCCCAGCGATACGAGTTTTTACTGAACGACCTGTTTCACCAATGTATACAGCATTACAAGAGCAAGGGACTCTATAAACACCTTTAGATGACATAGTCTTTAATTTATCTTTAGGTGAAGAAAGAACCTGTGAGATTTTGCTCGGGGGTTTAAATACTGTTTTAAGTTTTGTTTTCGAAGAAACTTTTCTACACGGTCGGTGACTTGGTGGATATAGAGAAGAAAGACTATTGCTGCAGGAGGATCGGGTTTTGGAGATTTGGGTGGCCGTGGATGAAGATGGCGATTGACTGTATATCCCTAGCATGGTAACCGTTGTTCCTAAGAGCTTTCCGAATGTGGTTTAATTCAGCGTAATCATTATCTGGTTGGGATATTCTGTCATGAACCATCAACGCGGGTAGTCGCGTCCTAGCTAGCGCTGCTCTATTTAAATTCTATAAAACACTGATTTTCTGCTAAAATTTTATTTGCCAACATGGCGTCCGGTCTACGTAGTGCTAAAAGTGACCAAAATGAAGATGTGGTGCAAAGGGTAGTGGAAAAAATCCTAACCTCGAAGGTCACTATGGACTTAATAATACAAAATATAGCGGAACGAGTGAAGGAGCAATTCGAAGAGCGAACAGAAACTCTGGAAACCAAAGTGATAACACTTGAAAAAGAAGTCGATAAGCTTAATAACAAGTTTCATGATAAAGCTGATGAACTTGAGCAGTATTCAAGGATAAATAACCTCAGAGTTTTTCGTATACCCGAAGTGGCAGGTGAAAACACCGATGACGAGATCATTAAGCTTTGCAAGAATAAACTGGCTATAGATATCTCTTTGGAAGACATAGATTGCAGCCACCGTTTGATGGGCAGGGAAGGGGGAATACGTCCCATCATTGTCAAATTTAGAAGCCGCAATGTTCGCAATCAAATCTTCAATTTGAAGAAAAAGCTGAAGGGGACTAAGACAGTCATTCGTGAGGACCTAACTCGGGAGAGGGCATCTATATTAAGAGAAGCTGTGAAACGATTCACTACGAAAAATGTTTGGTCCTTGCGAGGTAAAATTTGCATAAAGTTTGGCAATAAAATTTTAAAAATATGTACGCTAAATGACCTAAATAAAATTCGAATGTAAAATTCTGCAGCAGTGCTGGGCAATTCTGATTGTGCTATGACTCGGCGCACTGGTACCCGTTGATTATATTTCTTTTCTTGTACTAGCAGGGAATAATTTAATTTTGTTTTATAATTATAGCAATATATGAGTAATTTTACATTTGTGCATCTGAATGCTTGCTCGATGTGTTCTCATACAACTGAAGTTAGAGATTTGATAATTACTAATAATTATGATATCATGGGCATTTCTGAAACCTTGCTAAAAAGTTCAGTTTCAAGCAATATATGTGATATTTCAGGCTATGAATTGGTGCGTTTAGATAGTGATGTTTCGGGAGGAAGTGGGATTGCGTTTTACATTAATTCTAATCTAAAATTTTCTTTAGTAGAACCTAGTTTTAAACACGATACTTTTGAGTCGCTGTGGAGTGCTGTTCCTGTTAAAAAGGAACTGTTTCTGTTTGGTGTGATTTATAAACCACCCAGCACCAGTAACTCTAAATTTGTAGACGAGTTTGAGGAGTGTCTTTCTTTGGTTTCACCATCGTACAATGAAGTTTTTTGTACGGGGGATTTTAATTTAAATGTATTAAATCTGAATAAGAATATTAACAAAAAATTCTTAAACGTCATAGAAGCACTCGGTTTTACTCAAATTATTGACAAACCCACTCGTATCACAGCTACCACTTCCACCAGCATTGATTTAATTATTGTTATGGATCCGAATTTAGTTGGCAGTCATGGCGTGGTCGACACCTATGGATTTAGTGACCATTCTTTAGTTTTTTGTTCTCTTAATGGTGAATCCTCACAAAAACATAACCCAAATACATGACTTTATTGTGATTTTAAAAACTTTGATATCGTTTTATTTAATTTACATTTAGCTAATGCTCCTTGGGAAATACTATACGAACTTAACAATATTGACGAAAAAGTGAACTTTTTATTGTATTTAATAATTGAACTATTCGATATTCATGCGCCTTATAAATTGGTTAAATTATCAAAACCTCCCGCACCTTGGCTTACCGATAATGTCAAATTAGTGATTTCACTTCGAAACAAATATATATATATATATATAAGCGCTACAGTAACTAAGAGTAAAAAAATGTTATGGCAAAAATTAAAACATGTAAATATTCCTACGAAAACAACAGCTAACGATCTCGCAAATCATCTTTCTAACGTGAATAAAATTAATACTTATTTTACTGAATCGGTACAACTATTATCTAAAAGTCCTGATCAAAACTTGGTGGATTATTATAAGGCAAACATAAAAGCTGACTCGGAAACCACTTTTATATTCTCTCAAATTACAGAGGATTGTTCTAAAAATAATTGATAGTATTAAGACTAGTTCTACCGGTTTTGACAATATTAATATCAAAATGATTACGTTATGCTGTCAAGTTTTATTGCTGCACTTAACTCATATTATCAATAACTGTTTAGATGGTACTTGTTTTCCGGCTTCATGGAAAGAAGCTAAAGTTCTGCTGTTACCTAAAATTACTTCTCGAATTTAAAGACTTGAGACCCATATCTATTCTACCAGTGCTCTCAAAAATTCTTGAAAAGTTTGTGGATTTTCAAATAAGGTCGTTTCTGGAAAGTAATAAAATATTGCCGGAACTCCAGTCTGGTTTTCGATCAGGCCATGAATGCTCGTCGGCTATGTTGCACATAGTGGATGATATTTGTACCGCAGTTGATAAGAAGCAATTCACAGCTCTGATCTTATTGGATTTTTCGAAGGCGTTCGAAACAATTAATCATGAACTGCTTTTGGCCAAATTGCATTTTTATAAGTTCAGTCAATCGTCTATCGATTTTATTGGTGATTATTTAAAGTCAAGGTCACAAAAAGTTTTCGTTAACGGTCACATATCAGATTCCCAATGTGTAGCAACAGGTGTACCTCAAGGCTCTATTATTGGTCCGCTGTTGTATATTATTTACACTTCAGATTTTGCAAATCAAATTTCAAACTGCAATTTTCACCTATATGCTGACGACATTCAACTATACTATTCTTTCCAGCAGCATAATACAATACGGGCTAATGACATGATAAATGCAGATATTGATAAGATTGTTGAGTTTGCTGATAAACATTCTTTAGTTATTAATTCCACCAAATCAACGTTACTTTTATTTGGTTCGGAAAAGAATAGAGCTGAGGTTATCGAAGAACGGAATTTGAGAGTTGGTAATGGTAAGCTTCCTGTTGCGGAGTGTGGTCGTGATCTGGGTTTACTAATGGATTACAAACTAAGATTTAACGAACATATAAATAAAATTATTCAAAAAGCGTATTGTGTTTTAAAACAGCTTTATTAGAACAGGCATCTCATGACCCATGATACCAAAGTTTTATTCTCTGAAGTCTGTGTGCTCTCTCATTTTAATTTTAATGATTTGGTATATGGTTCGTATACAATTAGTTCAAAATAGTTGTCTACGTTTCATTTATGGCATTCGAAAATTTGATAGAATTTCTCTTAAATTAAGTGATACTGATTAACATTTCTTCGGGAAGCCACCTATTTCATTTTAGAGAGTTAGTCATAGCTAATACATTTTTTCGGAGAATTATAAATTTAAGTAAACATCCTGAAGCCTCGTTTATGTGCACATTAAGCATTTCTTCAGGAAATTACTTATTTCATTTTAGAGTATTAAAAAAGTCCTAGCTAAGAATAAGAACGCCAATCGTTGTTCGAATGTGCGTAAAAATATTTTCATGAAACAGCTACATTTTCAGAGAGCGTTCTAATTTTCAACACAATCTCAAACTTAAGCTTCGTATCGTAAGATGGCGATAAAATAAAAAGCAAGGTTAAACCAAATACTGTTGGGTGAACAAGTATTTGTTCGCTCAACGACTATAGTAACTGTTTTAAAAATGTAACAAATACTTTTGCTAGTTGATATCCGTTACTTCGGATCTTGCTGGGTAACGAGTACTCGTGTAACGAATAGTTACTTTTTTGACATCACTACCACAAAGGCTAACACTGTATCATTAACTAGGTAGACATATACAGTGTGTCCAAGGATTGATGTTATAAGAGGTGAAATGGACTAAAAATTTTTAAATTTTAAGTTAAGGTTCTGGAATTTGGTCCTGCTTGGTTTGAAATGAATTTTAAGAATATTTTCAGATTTTGAAAAACAAGTAGGCCTTGACAGGGAAGCGAAAACTATTTTATTTTCAGGTAAACTACTCTTTTTGTTTGTGATACGGCAAAATTGTTAAGAAAAGTTGTTTAGAATGATAGTTTATGGCTCTATACAAAATTTGAGAAAGATCTGTCGGGTAGTTTACCTGACTATTTCCCACATCTCTTATTATCCAATGAAAAGCCATGCTTTTTCAAAATTCAACCAATCGTGTGTTTTTGTAGTGGCAAAAAATCGAAATTTTCCCTTGGGATTTTGTCAGTTTCTTTTGCCACTTGCATCCACGGCAACCACCAAATATGTTGCTTTAATCAAGGTGGTATTTAAGAAACGTCATTTAAACTGTCATTGCGCATCAGTATAAATGTCAAAATGAACCGATATTTGGGAAATAGTCCACAAAATGTATTTTGGGCTCATGATTTTGCTCGGAAAATGTTTTACTCACGATTTGTTGTTTTTTTGGCAATGCCCCTCGACAAACTAACTTTGACAAATTCCCTCGCCTTCGGCTTGGGAATTTGATCAAGTTAGTTTGTCTTGTGACATTGCCAAAACAAAATACTTTCGTAAAACATTTTTACCGGCAAAAGCATTTGCCCTTAATACATTATTACTGAAAATAAAATACAATTATCTAAAAAATAACGGTTTTTTCTAAGTCGACAGATCTTTCTGAAATTTTGCATAGGGCCATAATTTATCATTCTAAACAACTTTTCTTAACAAAAGTTTGCCGTATCATGAACAAAAAGGGTAGTTTACCTGAAAATAAAATAGATTTCGCTTCCTTGCCAAGGCCTACTTGTTTTTCAAAAACTGAAAATATTCTTAAAATTCTTTTCAAACCAAGCAGGACCGAATCCCAGAACCTTAAAATAAAATTCAAAAATTTTTAATCCATCTCACCTCTTGTAACATCAATCCTGGGACACACTGTATGTATAAAGTACATTTTTTTTCTATAATAATTTTCAAGGTCAACTTTCTAGGGGATAAGTTGCATTCCTGCAGGGTCCCTAGTTTTAATAATGTTGGTACATAGGTTTTTAGTTCTTTTCTTCCACTAAAAAAATGATTGTCATTTTAACAGATATGTCATAATTTAATATCGCTTACTTCATTTTTGCATTTAAAGTATTTCTTGGTTTTCTTTTTTTATCCGATTTTATTGATGATGATGATTCCATGTTAAAAAAAGAAATTTGTCAAGAGTTCAAATTAAGAAACTTTGACATTCAAAATTGACACATAACTATAATTTTGAAAAAGTTCTACCAACACTAGGGGCATACAAATTTCCTAGCATTTTAATCAAATATCTACTACCACTTTGACAGTTATTATTATAGAAAAAAAACGTACTTTACTTTCAAATTACCTATGAACTACACTTTTTTTAACTGTGTGAACTTAATTCTTATTCACACAGCACAAATGCTGTACTACAACACTTTAATGAACACAACTGTACATATATTAAGTTTTTCTAAAATTTTCCGTCTATTTATAGTGTCATATGTATTTTTATTAAAGTCAATAATAAAATATGGGAAAAATACGCGACGTCAGCAAGCTGTCACACGCAGCCCTGACTCGAGCGAAATAATCGTGATATTTAAAAGCAGAGTGAGTGTTAAAGTTTGTGAAGTGTACAGTCGCTAAACCCAAGTGCAGAGACATACTAGTACGAAAAAACCTAAAGTGACAAAGTGAAACGAACGCGGAAAATTACAGCAAAAGCGCGGAAGGTCATTGTGGTTTGGGTTCTTTTTCGCGGATCGCGGACGATAGGCCAGACGCATACGTCACGGCACGCGTCATAATCTAAGTCAGCAGAGATTGGTGCATTCAATTTCGTGCCGGCCAACAAGAACGTAGGAAATTTCCGTAATAAACACCGATAGGATAACGGGTAGGTCGTGAATTTCTAGTGCGAAGACGCGCAAACACGTAAAAACGACGAACAAGTATAATCCTTAAACTTAGCGCGGGAGCCCGAAACCCTCAACAATAGTTAGGAGAAATATAGAACAACAAGAAAACGACCTTCCTACAGATATGGAGAACCTAGAAAAATTAATAAACGGAATAGCTGAACAATTGAAAGAAATAAGACAAGATACCGGTAGTACAAAAACCGATATAAGAACTATTAAGGAACAAATGAAAACTTATGGCGAGGAAATTAGAACCCTTAAAGAGGAAATGATAAAGAAAGAAGTGGAATGGGAATCAGAAAGGAATGAGCTACGTAAAGAAATGGAGATAATGAAAAGGAAATTAGAGAACCAAGAAAAGTATAAAAAGAAAAACAATTTAGTTATTAAAGGAACAAGCTTCAATGAAGAAAATAAAAAACAAGAAGTTGCTGCATTTCTACAAAATGAATTGGGCGTGAGGACAGATGTAGAAGAAGCTTTCAAAGTGGGGAAAGAAGAGCAGCAGGTTACAATAGTAAAACTCAAATACTTTGAACAAAAATTAGAAGTTTTGAAACGTAAACCCAAACTAGGAACTAAACGAATATTTATAGATAACGACCTGACCCAAGAGGAACAAACTGTACAGGCTGAAATACGGAAAGTAGCCAGAGAAGCAAGATCCAAAGGCAAAAGAACCCGCGTAGGCTACCGGAGATTAGAAGTTGATGACCTCAAGTACGAATGGTCAGAGGAGAACGGAGGAAGCCTAAAACGTACCACGGATAAGGATCCAAAAAACTACCGAATAAATTAATAACTAAAAGTATGAAGGACGGACTAACGGCAACAAAAATAGGCATGAAAAAGGATCTGAAGAAAAACATAAGAAGGAAAACAAGTAAGCAATTAACCATGGCCACTTGGAACTTAAGAGGCATAAACGAAGAAGGAGCACTGAAACAATTAACAAAGGAACTAGAAAGATATGAGATCGACCTTATTGCAATACAAGAAACAAATATTAAAGGAAACCAAATCATGGACATAGACAACTACACATTAATGAACAGCGGAGGATTAGAAAACAGACTAGGGAACGGATTCCTAATAAGAAAATCAATAAGAAACGCACTAATAGACTTCAAGGCAATAAGTAACAGGTTATGTTATTTGAGAATCAGAGGGAAATTCCGGAAAATTAGTATAATTAACGCACATGCTCCTACGGAAGAAAAAGAAGAAGAAGAAAAGCAACAGTACTACGAACAACTGGACACAGAATATGAAAAAATTCCAAAATATGACGTAAAAATCGTTTTGGGGGACTTCAACGCGAAAGTGGGAAGGGAAGAAAGGAATAAGCCAATGATCGGAGAGCATAGCAAGCACCTAAACACAAATGATAACGGGCAGAAGCTAATAAACTTCGCAGCTGATAAAAAACTAGTAATAAAGGCAACGTATCTTAAGCACAAGGAAATTCATAAAGGAACATGGAGGAGCCCAGATGGTAAAACTACCAACCAGATAGACCACGTCCTCATTGAGGAAATCCATACAACCTGCATAGACGACATAAAGAGCTGCAGGGGTGCTGACGCAGACTCGGATCACTATATGGTACGTATAAACCTCAAACAATGGATACCGAAGAGGAAGGAGGAAAAATCAGGTGGGAAAAGAAGATGGAACCCAGAAGAACTAAAAAACCAAGCAGTAGAACAAAAATTTATACAACAAATAGAAGAACACCTAAGAAATACAAACGACGCCACAGAAGTAGAAGCAGAATGGAGAGCGGTGAAAGAAGTAATAATAAAGGTAGCCCAACAAGAACTAAAGCCGAAGGAAAAAGAAAAAAGAAAACCCTGGTTCGACAAAGAATGCGAAAAAATCCTAGAAAAAAGGAGAGAAACTAAAGTAAGAATGATTGGAAACGAGACGAGAGAAAACCAAGAAAGATATAACGAAGCAAGGAGAGAAGCTAAAACGACCTGCAGAGCAAAGAAGAGGGAATATCACCTATGTATGCTGAAAGAAATAGAAGAGTCACACAACAAGCTACAAATGAGAACCTTCTACAGAAAAGTTGGGGTCGTAAAACGAGGTTACCAACCAAAAGTATCCATGTGCCGAGACAAAAGTGGTAAGATTATAGGAGGGGAAGAAGAAGTTGTGGACAGGTGGCTTGAATATTATAGAGATGTACTGTCGACAATAGAACATACAGCGCAAGAACTGGAGACGGAGAACCCTACACAAACAGAAAAAGAAATACCCCCGCCTACAAAAGATGAGGTGGAAAAAGCAATAAAAGCAATGAAAAATTACAAAAGTCCAGGAGCCGACGGGATTCAAGCCGAACTTATAAAGCATGGAGGACCAATGCTAACAGAAAAACTCTTGGACCTAATAAAAAAAATATGGGAAAGAAAAAATATGCCAATGGAATGGAGGGAAGCAGTGATAAGTCCCGTACACAAGAAAGGAGACCGACTGAATTGTGAGAACTACAGGCCTATCTCAGTACTAAATGTAACATACAAATTACTGGCAACTATAATTAACAACAGACTGAAAGGACTAGCTGAGAGTGTGTTAGGAGAGTACCAATGCGGATTTCGTCAGAATAGATCGGTGATAGACCAAATCCACGCCATGCGCCGAATCCAAGAAAAGTGTGAGAGAAAAAATATACAGCTTCACATACTGTTCCTCGATTTCAAACAGGCATACGATAAAATTGATAGAAAAGGTCTACTAAGAGCAATGAAAAAGCTAAACATACCAGAGGAAATGATAAAATTAGTGGCAATGACGTTGAGTCAAACATCAAACAAGGTTAAAATACAAAACAAGCTATCGGGAAAGTTTGAAACAGCGGGTGGTTTAAGACAAGGCGACCCGTTATCAACAACACTTTTTAACATAGTTCTGGAAACGATCATAAGAAACTGCAAAATTAGACAAAGCAACAACATATTTAACAAACCATACCAACTGATAGCATATGCCGACGACCTAACCATAATAACAAGGACACAAGAAGAACTAAAAAGTTTACTAAAAAAGATCCAAGTCGAGGCAGCAAAGTTTGGCCTAATAATTAATGAAAAAAAATCAAATTACATGATAAGCGGAACAACAATTCAACAACACGAGCAGCACCTAAAAGTGAAAAGCGAAGACGGGAAGAAAGAAGTAGTGTTTAAAAGAGTGGAAGCGGCAGTGTACCTAGGAGCCGAGATAACCAGTAACTGTGACCAATCTAACGAGGTGGAAAGAAGGATAACAAGTGGTATGAGAAGTGCAGCGATGATGAATAAAGTGCTAATGTCGAAAAATATCTCCCGTGCAGTGAAAGTAAAAGTGTATAAGACAATTATAAGACCAACGGTAACTTTCGGAAGTGAATCGTGGGTTCTAAGGCAAAAGGATATAAGTAAATTGTGTATATTTGAACGAAAAATTCTCAGAAGAATATATGGCGGGGTGAAAGAAGAGGACTACTGGAGACGCAGAACAAACAAGGAACTAACTGAGCTATACAGAGAACCAAGCATAATAAACGTAATCAAACAGAGTCGTCTTAGGTGGCTAGGTCACATTATACGGATGGAGACGGACAGAACCCCAAGAATACTTCTTACAAAAGAACCAGAAGGAAGAAACAAAAAAGGCAGACCGAAAAGACAATGGCTGGACTGTATAAAGGAGGATCTCAAAGAGCTAGGAATAAACGACTGGGAAAACCTAGCAAAAGACAGAAAGGAGTGGAGAAAAATCTCCAACAAAGCTCTGGGCCTTAAAGGCCTGTAAAGCTGAAATTTATAATAAAATATGGATAGCGTTGATTGTCCCAATCTAATATAGAGACCCTACCATTGAGAGACTGGCCATTGGACGGCGCTGGCCTGATTGGTTGAGGCGAATGTTTTCTACAAAATGGCCGCACCAATGGTGTGCCCAATGGCGCGAATTTCAAATTTAAATTTTACATGTTTAAAATAAATTACTTTCGTAAAAACACAGTTTATTAGTAATTCGCACTGACAACAAATTTTTTATTCAACAAAAATATTTTGTAAGCAGGTAGTGAAGTGAAAATTTACATTTTGTACAGTTAACAAAATTGCAACTTTTTAAAGAAAATCTGCGTTTATTATTTGTTTATTTATTTATTTTTAAAGTATTAGTTAATAAACTCCTTACCCTATTTGAGTTAATGGTGTCTAGTTTTTTGGATGTTTTGTGATATATACTAATTTTAAAATACTCCTATAAAACTAGTTTTGTTAATTTTGTTGCATGGTTATCGATAGAATCATTATCGTACAAATGATCACCAAAACAGTTAAAAACAGAACTTGGCATATTTGAATAAGTATTCTTTACCAGCACAGCAGAAAGATGTGAAATATTTTTATTAAAAATATTTAGTTTTCTGAAAATAGCGAAAACAATTTTCTGCCAAGGTTGAACACAAGAGTCTTGGTTCCTTGCCTGGGATTGAAATCCTCAAATCTTGCAAAACACAGTTGCCACATTCGTCATTTCTTGGACATCGCTGCCAACATTTCGCTAGGAGAATTTAGTTACTTCCGCTAAATGGCCAGTATCTCAATTGTAGGTTCTCTACAATATAAATACTTACTGATGATTTTATATTAATCTGTTATTTAGAATTCTTCCAAAAAGAAATGTGCGGCTCTTATTACTACACTTATAAAATGATACCTATTAGAATTGCTTTAACTTTCAACAGAGCTTTGTATGTTACATTTCTTATTTTCTCTTTGTTTTACTTTTCTTACATATTGAATTTCCATACTTATTAGCCTGCTTTTCTGTTTGTCCAACATTGTCCATGATTCTTTGGATATTTCTCTTTATTTTACACTACCTCGATTGCATATGAGTAGCAGTAATTTGATTGCATAAACAATGCTTTTTATGGATTCTCATATCTTGTAGCGGCTTTACAATCTTTTAAGTAGGTATTCATTTTGTTTTGGTGCATTTTCAAAGCCTTTTATCTACAATCCAATTATAGCAAACGTTTGTTACAATTATAGCAGGGTCTACTACCGGACAGCCCGAATAATGCAACTAATAGATTATTAATTTAATACACTTTTGCTCTGTAAGATATACAGAGCCACATTTGGCGTAAAATGTCTATTCTTAAGTTGATACCCTTTACAACATATTCTTGAATTACTTAGATTTTATTTGTTTTTATTATGTGCAGATGTTACGATTAAGCAAAAACTCACTGGGCCAGGCTGCACCTGGGCAGATTGTTAATTTGATGTCGAACGATGTAAGTCGCTTCGACATGGTTTCTATCCCCTTACATCACCTGTGGATCATGCCTATACAAGTAGTGATAATTACTTATTTTATTTGGCGGGCAGTGGAAATATCGAGTTTAATCGGAGTAGGAACACTGTTTATGCTAACAATTCCAGTACATGGTTGGTTTCATTTAATAAAAATCTGTACATGCTGCTAATTGTAAATTTTTCCACAGCATTTGTTGGAAAATTGACAACAGTTTTACGGACGAAAATAGCTAAAAGAACCGATACCAGAGTAAAAATAATGGCAGAAATAGAGACTGGCATTCAAGTCATAAAAATGTACGCGTGGGAGAAGCCATTCGCTAAGGTAGCAAATACGACACGCATTAAAGAAATAAACATTTTAACATGGGTTTCTCACATTAGAGGAGTTATGACAAGCTCTTATGTGTTCATAGAGCAAAGCATATTATTCATAACGGTGATAAGCTATGTTTTGCTTGGCAACGTCATTTCAGCCGACAAAGTGTTCTCCATGGCGCAATTTTTTAACCTATTACAATTATCCATGGCGATATATTATCCCTTGGCAGTAAGCATGGGCACCTGAAACTTTAGTATCCATCAAGCGCCTGCAAGAATTTATGATGCTCGAGGAAAGTCAGAAATCTGTTATTACTAAAACCACGTCAAAATCTGTAATTGTAAAACATGTTTCCGCTTCTTGGGTAGCGGAATCAAAAATTTTGAAAAACATCTCCATTCAAATTGCACCTGGTACTTTGTGTGCGATTATTGGGCCAGTTGGATCAGGAAAGTCATCATTCTTACAACTACTGCTGGGAGAATTAATTCCAGAAAATGGCAGCATTGAAGTAGGAGGTAGTATATCATACTCGTCTCAAGAACCATGGCTTTTTGCATCGACTGTGCGAAAAAATATACTGTTTGGTCAATCGTACGATCAGGAACTTTACCGTAAGGTAGTTAAAGTGTGTGCTCTTGAAAGAGATTTTGAGTTACTTGCACAAGGTGATAAAACCATGGTCGGTGAGAGAGGCGTGTCTCTAAGCGGCGGCCAAAAGGCGAGAATCAATTTAGCACGAGCTGTCTATCGCAATGCCGACATTTTCTTGTTGGACGATCCGTTGTCTGCTGTCGATACTCATGTTGGAAAGCATTTATTTAATGAATGCATTGTTGGTTATTTAAAAATGAAAACGAGGATTCTTGTAACACATCAGTTGCAGTATTTGAAGAAAGCTGATCATATTGTTGTCATTAACGATGTAAGTATCAACATCAACTGACTGTTATCTTTAATGCTAAAGTACGATATTGACAGGGAAATATTGAAGCTCAGGGTAGTTTTGCTGAATTATCAGGCAGTAAGTTGGATTTTACGAAAATGCTTCTAGCAGCAGGTGAGAGTGATGCTGAAAAAGAAACGTTGAAACCAAAAGCGTCATTAACCAGGAGAGAATCAGTTTTATCATCTTTATCAGTACTAGTAAGTGCATCTTAATAATCCTAAAATATCATAATGTTTCAAAAACAATTTAAGAGCGAAAAGTCCGAAAGTGTAGATATGGTGCAGAATGAAGAAAATGAAGAAGGTATTTCTCACATGGGTGCTTCGGCATATTGGCAGTATGCCAGGGCAGGTGGAAATGTTTGTGTTTTACTAGGCTTATTCATAGTTTTTGCATCTGGGCAGGTAGCATCCAACTGTACCGATTTATGGCTTACATATTGGTAAGTATCTATAAGTTTTTTCATTGTGCGTATGATGATCTCAGAAAATCTCAGCAGTTAAAGCAGGGATGAGCAACCTTTTTTTACAACGGGGCAGCTACAAATTTAAAAATGTTGTCCAGGCCGCATGTACGAAACTTATCATAATACAAACACTGAATTATAGACTCAAATTATCTCTTTATTAACAAAATAAACCAACCTAGTATACAAAAATACAGAAATAAAACACTCATTAACAGAAATACTATTAAAAAAACGGCGAAAGATATAAGAGGAAAAAGATTATTTAATGAGAAATAGGGTTAATGAGGCTGCGGGACACTCTAGGAATTTTTAAAAGTCAAAATGTAAATCTTTGAAAGGCCGCAGGAGAAGGTGTGGCGGGCCGCGGGTTGCTCATCCCCTGAGTTAAAGGAATGTTTAAATTAAAAAAAACTTGATTGTACTAGACTACACCCTTTTCATTTGTAATTCAGAAAGTGTAAATTATAATTCAGAAAGTGTAAATTATAATTCAGAATGTGTACCTTGTAATTGAGATTAGTAAATTGTAATTCAGAAAAGGTTAATTAATATTCAGAAAGCCTCCATTATAATACAAAATACACCAAAATGTAATTGCAATTCAGAAACTAAAGAACAGCCTTTATGAAAAATTACCATATATGTAGATATACTCCATTTATTTGACATCTGCACTGTCAAACTGCCAGTATGTTGGTACCACTGCTATTTTTCACATTTTAACAATTAAATTACTGTACAGTCTAATAAAAGACACATTATTTTAACATTAATCAATTTACCCATGCTAGTAACAATTATTATTGGTTTTGAAAGTACAATGAAATAATCCAGTTTCAATTAGTTTCTATCATGGCCTGTTGAAGTGACATGTAACGTTTGTCACACAATTCAGCAGACCGTGGTTTTTATAGTCACTGTGTTGGTATTTTGTTTACAAACACCATGGTAACATTAAGTAAATGCCCTTTGTCTAATTTTGCATGATTCAGTCATGCACAGTCTTTCACTATTCTTACTGTATATATAGGACGTTTAAAAGTTGCCTCAAATTTAATATTTATAAAAATCATCGGACAGGTAGATTTTAATTTTGGTTGAAAACAAATTAATTTAATATTTTCCATCATAGAATTCACGTTTTTGTTTCTTGCTCTTATTAAAAGCCATTTAGATAAATCAAGTTTTCAACTATTAGGTCATGTTGTCATGAAATAGTATTTAACATTACTAGCTTGGTAAGAGGGTTTTTACTGGCAAATAGAAGGATATGACTGGCGAGCCAGTCACCTTCTTGAGCCAGTAAAACCTGTTACCTTGCGTGTATTGTTGAATATTTTATTTGTTCCTCACTTGTAAAGAACTAGAAATTTACCATTTATTCAATGTGTCAAACTGATAAACAACTAAATTCATCAATATGACACATACTAAGGAAGACAACTCTGGCTTTGCACGCTATCATTTATCTATGAGCACGCTTGTAAAACTGACAGTTAACTTGTAAAGATTTTACAAGTTAGTAACTTGTTAAAATAAACTTTCTTGATTAATACAGTGACTTGATAAATTGATGTTTACAAGTCAGGAACAAATAAAAATTTTAACTATCAAATAAATTACAATCTAACAGGTTTTTGCTGTTTACTTGATGTTTTAATGTTCATGCCACAGTAACATGTTTTAATAATTTACACCTTGATTTACGTAAAAGGCTCTTAGAAAGCGCATATAACAATGACGTGAATTCTATTACGGAAAATTTTAAAGTGATTTGTTTTCAACCAAAATTAAAGTTGACCTTTCGACGATTTTTTGACAATCAATAATAAATTTGTTGCAGGATTTACACATATCCTGTATGTATCTCCATTAATTCTGCATAAAATTATCCCTTGGTTTCTGAATTACAATTTAGGTAAGTATGCTTTTTGAACGCTTTCTGAATTACAATTTACACTTTCTGAATTACAATTTACACGTTCTGAATTATAATTTACTAATCTGAACTACTATTTGCACCTTTTGAATTACAATTTGCTAATCTGAATTACATTTGACGCTTTCTGAATTACAATTTACTAATCTGGATTACAAGTTACACCTGAATTACAATTTACTAATCTGCAATACAAGTTACACTTTCTGAATTATAATTTACTAATCTGAATTACAACTTACTCTCTGAATTACAAAATTACTAATCTGAATTATAAGTTACACCTGAATTGCAATTTACTAATCTGAATTACAATTTACTCTTTCTGAAATTCAATTTATAATATGAATTACAAGTTACACCGCAGTTACAATTTACCTATCTGAATTAGAAGTTACACTTTCTGAATTATAATTTACTCTTCTGAATTACAATTTACTCTTTCTGAAATACAATTTACTATTCTCAATTACAAGTTACTCTTTCAGAATTACAATTTACTAATCTGAATCACAATTTATTCCCTGAATTATAAATAACTAATCTGAATTATAAGTTTCACCTGAATTACAATTTACTAATCTGAATTATAATTTACTTCTTTTGAATTACAATTTACTCTTTTTTAAATTAAAATTTAATAATCTGAACTACAGGTTACAACTCAATTACAATTTACTGATGTGAATTACAACTTATTAATCTGAATTGCAAGTTACACTTTCTGAATGATAATTTACTAATGTGAATTACAATTTACTTTTTCTGAATTGCAATTTACTAATCTGAATTACAAGTTACTCTTTCAGAATTACAATTTACTAATCTGAATTACAATTTACTCTCTGAATTAAAAGTTACACCTGAATTGCAATTTACTAATCTGAATTACAAGTTACACTTTCTGAATTATAATTTATTAATCTGAATTACAATGTACTCTTTCTCAATAACAATTATTCTCTGAATTATAAGTTACCTACACCTGAATTACAATTTACTAATCTGAATTATAATTTATTCTTTCTGAATTACAATACATAATCTGAATTACAAGTTACACCTCAGTTACAATTTACTAATCTGAACTACAATGTATTGATCTGAATTGCAAATTGCACTTTCTGAATTATAATTTACTAATCTGAATTACAATTTACTCTTTCTGAATTACAATTTACTAATCTCAATTACAAGTTACATTTTCTGAATTATAATTTACTAATCTGGACTACAATTTACACCTTCTGAATTACAATTTACTCTTTTTGAATTAGAATTTACTAATCTGAAATACAATTTACTATTCTCAATTGCAAGTTATTCGTTCAGAATTACAATTTACTAATCTGAATTACAATTTACTTTTTCTGAATTACAATTTATAATCTGAATTACAAGTTACACCTCAGTTACAATTTACTAATCTGAACTACAATGTATTGATCTGAATTGCAAATTGCACTTTCTGAATTATAATTTACTAATCTGAATTACAATTTACTCTTTCTGAAATACAATTTACTATTCTCAATTACAAGTTACTCTTTCAGAATTATAATTTACTAATCTGAATCACAATTTATTCCCTGAATTATAAATAACTAATCTGAATTATAAGTTTCACCTGAATCACAATTTACTAATCTGTATTATAATTTACTTCTTTTGAATTACAATTTACTCTTTTTTAAATTACAATTTAATCATCTGAAATACAGGTTACAGCTCAATTACAATTTACTGATGTGAATTACAATTTATTAATCTGAATTGCAAGTTACACTTTCTGAATGATAATTTACTAATGTGAATTACAATTTACTCTTTCTGAATGGTAATTTACTAATCTGAATTACAAGTTACTCTTTCAGAATTACAATTTACTAATCTGAATTACAATTTACTCTCTGAATTATAAGTTACACCTGAATTGCAATTTATTAATCTGAATTACAAGTTACACTTTCTGAATTATATTGTACTCTTTCTGAATTACAATTTATTCTCTGAATTATAAGTTACCTACACCTGAATTACAATACTAATCTGAATTATAATTTATTCTTTCTGAATTACAATCCATAATCTGAATTACAAGTTACACCTCAGTTACAATTTACTAATCTGAATTAGAAGTTACACTTTCTGAATTATAATTTACTAATATGAACTACAATTTACTCCTTTTGAATTACAATTTACTTTTTTTGAATTACAATTTATTAATCTGAATTACAAGTTACATTTTTTGAATTACAATAATTGAAAAAGGTGTAGTGCTGGTTTTCAAATAAAGTTAACTGCCTACTAGTTTTTTGCAAATAACTTATTTTCTTCAGTTTCTTTAACATTTTTTAATCCTTTATTTTTATAGCCCATTAAGTTATTTCTCTATCTGCTATAGTTTTTGAAATCCACATCGGCACAATTCATCAAAACACAACAATGAACAAACAAAATTTTGCTTAATAAAAATATTTTACATTAGGGTAAATCAAGAAGCTACGCGTAATTCTACATGCACTAGTTCGCCTAATACATTGGTTCAAGTGGAACTCTTAAACAAAACAACAACTGGCGACTGCGATTCCTTGATATCTACGAATTCAGCAATTTACATTTACACAGGAATAATCGTTGCTAGCATAGTGCTGCTAACTGCTAGATCTCTGTATTATTATAAAGTAGCAATGACCGCATCAAAAAATTTGCATAATAAAATGTTTCGCTCACTGCTTCAAGCACCTATGAGATTTTTTGATACAAATCCAAGTGGGAGAATATTAAATCGATTTTCAAGGGATATCGGTGTGATTGACGAGATTTTGCCGCGTTTCATGCTGGAAGCATTGCAGGTATGTCTATTTAAGATCACTTTAACGGTCACAATATTTTGTGAATCCATTTCAGGTATTTTTGATTATGATTGGTATTCTGGTAATGGTTGCCATCACAAACGTTTATATGATAGCAATAGCTGCGGTGTTGGGGGTGCTATTTTATAAGATACGTGGTTGGTACGCAGCTAATGCTAAAGCCATAAAGCATCTGGAGGGAACAAGTAAGTATAATTTTTTTTGAAATCACACTTCTTCACTGACGAGCATTACATCATCGGCAAAGTGAAGGTGGTTTAACTTCTTGCCGTCGATATTTATTCCTAGGTGTTCCCCATTCATTTTTTTTGAAAATGTTTTCCAGTGCTAAGGTGAACAGTTTAGGGGATATAGTGTCACCCTACCGAACGCCTGTCTCTAGTTTAATGTGTTTTGTGTTTGTATCATTGTCGATTTTAATGGTACTTGTTGCTTTTTCATATATATACTTTATTAAGTTGGAATATCTAGAGTCTACTCGTGCGTTATCTAGAGCTTGTAGTATGGTCCATACTTCGATTGTATCGAAGGCTTTCTCATAATCAATAAAGGCTAGATAGAGGGGTATATTATATTCCATAGCCTTTTCTATTAGATTCCTTACTGTCTGCAGGTGGTCGATTGTGCTGTACCCTTTGCGAAAGCCTGCTTGTTCAGGCGGTTGATAAAAATCCAACTTGTTGGTTAATCGGTTAGTTATTATTTTAGTTAATAATTTGTATGTATACAGGGTGAGTTTTTTTTCATTATCACTATAGGGATCTCAGAAACCGTGAAAGATAGAAGGTTGGTTAAATGGAGAGAGAATTGCAGTTTTATGAGCTTATTCGAGATGTGCTTTTGTTTCTTTGAAAAAATCCAAGGCCTACTAGATACAAGCAAAATATTAAAATTACTTAATTTCTTGAAGTCGGTCTAGTGCCGTTATTATTGAAAATAGAAAAAAAATAATAAGAATAAAAGTTTTAGCTATTTTTACGGTGTTTATCTTAGACTTATTAGTTTTCTTCTAGCTTTCATAGTTTTTGAGTTATAATATTAAGTTACATTTTTTTAAATAGCAATTATAGTCGGCTTAGACATTTCTAAAAAGAGCATATCTCGTTTGCTAAATGGAGAAAGAATTGCAGTTTTATGAGCTTATTCAAAGTGTGCTTTTGTTTCTTTTAAAAAATCGAAGGCCTACTAGATATAAGCAAAATATTAAAATTACTTAATCTTTTGAAGCCTGTCTAGCGCCGTTAGTATTGAAAATAGAAAAAAATGATAAGAATAAAAGTTTTAGCTATTTTTAGGGTGCTTATCTTACACTGATTAATTTCCGTCTAGCTTTCATAGTTTTTGTTTTCGTCATTTTCTTATTACGAAAATTATTATAAAAGAATTATTTGTCAAAATAGGTATAACAAACCTTATGTATTTTAAGCAGAAAAGTGAGCTCTTTTTAGAAATGTCTAAGCCGACTATAATTGCTATTTAAAAAAATGTAACTTAAGGCGGCTAAGGAGAGCTGAGAAAAATGTACGTTGCCCCTACACAAAATATATACAGGCAACTTATAATACATCAGTTTGAAACCCACTCTCGACCCTAAGGAATGTTAATGACGTCAGTAATCTTCTTTAAACCTACTTACAGTACTTATCCCTTGAGGCACTTTTGTGTGTAGGTACACAAAGAAAGTGGTTGTATGACTAAACAGACAAGTTTTGAATTAATATTATTTACGTATGAACCTGATGTAAAATTTCATTTTATTCTTTACTTAGTTTTATTAAATCATTTTAGGTGCCATGGCTTCTTATCAATATAAAAATTACTTTATGTATTTGTGATTTCATATATTTAAGAATGGTGACCATTTGCATAATTACCGTAATTTAGAAATTACGCATAAACCTAATAGTAGAGAGGCCAAACTAAATTAACTCGTCAAATAACGATTTTCGTGGGACTGAGTAGGTTTATACCGACAAGTGGTATCTTCTTATTCGGTGGTGTTTCCTGAGTATGAAAAACCATGTTGTCGCTTTCTCAGCCTGTGGAGTGAGGAGCTATGATGTCACAAAGGTGACCATTCTTGGTTCCAGGTTTCAGTACAGAAAACCAGGTTTAACCCAAATATCCAAAAAGAAAGTTCTACCCAGCAGCAAACTTTTTAGTACCCCCCTCTTAGTAAGTGGTATAAAGTTGCACAATATTGCGCGTTGGGTTTAGGCGGGAGGGGGTGGAAAGCTAGAAAGGTCGTAAAATGGTAGGTTTTAACAGTTTTTCGCGAATATCTCGTTAACTATGAGGTTTAGCGCAAACTTTATCTTATACAAAATTAATCTATATTTAATTTACAATAAAAATGGTCTTATGCATTTTTGACTTCTAGACAAGAGTTACGGAGATATTGAGGGGGCAATGATGTCATTATTTTTTAGTTAGCTTGGGATTCATCGTAATCACTTGAAAGGGAGTATGTTTCGTTATAAAAAGTACTTAGTAACGCATCATTAACATAGGAACATTTGTATGTGTGTATGTATGTATGTACGCCTATGTGTATGAATCTGACAATATATCTACATTGCTCCCCTCCTTTGTAGTTTTTATCTTTATTTTGCCTATTTTTCCTTATAGATAATTCATCATATCGTTTTCCTCTTTCCCATTTGAGCTTTTATAATTAAAGCTACTTAAATTACCTCCATCTTTTGTCATATTTTCCTAAAAATATAAAATCATGTGGATAGCATTGAAACAAGGTTGACTACAAACTTTATCTAATAAGCTTTAATACAAAAAATAATGGCCATTTTTTCTTCACAATACATGCTTTTCAGTAAATTCAATGTTCTTCAATGGAAAGTGGTATGTACAACATACATGGTAGTTACATAATAATAAATTACAGCAATCAGTAACCTAAAAATCGTTATGTTGAAGATTATCTTCATCGATGCCGTCGTCAATAATTAGTGCATCTCTGTTGGTGCACCTATGTCCGGAGCAATTCTTGCACATATTTGAGCATTTCTAGCCACTCTGACGACGCTCACAGTGCAAACAGCTGCCTTTGTGGTTGCAACTGGACGCAAATAACCACCAATCCTTTTCCAACCCCATTTTAGTGAATCTTTATTGACATTGAGCCATTGCTGCACTTGATGGTAAACTCTATAAGAGTGTTGCTGTCCAGCTGCTAAAGTGGGGGAAAGTACAACCAACCTTAAATTTGTGTGTACAGGCTCCTTTGCGATGGTCTGAAAGTAAAATTGATGGCGCAGAGTATCCAAATTATCTGCATTTGTTGATGCAAATATCGAAAGGAAGAAATGGTTCCAGCATCAGCTAGCGCATCTGGTTCTGCTTTTGGGTTGTTAAAAGTCACAGCTTTGTGTAAAGCTCCTTGTCACTTTGCACTTTTTCAGGAGGCGTTATATTTCCCTTTCTATAAATTAAAGAAACGGTATCACATCCGGCGAAAGTATAAGCTGTCAAGAGAACATCCTTCATTTCCCCGATACCTCGTTGTATGCACCAGTGCAGTAAACTTTTTCTTCTTGGTTACCTTCCTTCGGTACAATCATCTTCAACTGTTTGTTGGCTGGAGCATGAACAACCAACAAGACCAATAAATCGGTGTCATTGCCAATTACGATAGCCTCTGTTTTCTTCTTTGATTCGTCAATTGCTGTAAAAACGATCTTGATGTCAGCACCACCTTCTGCCTAAATCACTTTTGCAGCCAGCTTGCTGTTGTGTACAGTGATTAGAGCAATCAGTTGCATCTTGTTTTTAGTATTAGTTAGAAATTTTGCTTGTCCAAGAGTGACATTAATTCCATTTTCCACTTTCACTTCAACATGTGTAGTAGTGGATGATCTGCGCAAATGTTCGAGTATGTCGTCTTTGGTGCTGGGTACTTCACCATAACCATCTCGCTTCCCCACTTCCTTGAACCCTTTATATAATACACTTGGAGCGAATATTACGAGTTCATAGGCGTAATTTTTGAATTTTTGCCAAACAGAAAAAGTTACATGCTTACCCCCTCCATATCTCCGTAATCCTTTACTGGACTGCAAAAATGTATAAGACCATTTTTATTGTAAATTAAATGTAGATTAATTTTGTATAAGGTTAAGTTTACAGTAAACTTCACAGGTAACGAGATATTTGCAAAAAACTGTTGAAACCTGCCATTTTACCACCTTTGTGACGTCATAGCTCCTCACTCCACAGGCTAAGAAAGCGACAACAGGAGTTTATCTACTGAGGAAACACCACTAATTACGATGGTATCACTTGTCGGTATAAACCTACTCAGTCCCACGAAAATAATTATTAATTCTCTTGGCCTCCCTACTATAATGAGTTTATTAAATAGACCAATTAGAGTAATGTATATAATAAATCCCACATTAAACCAACAACATTCCACACAGAATAAATTGTAAGTTTAGTCATCGTTTATTTGTTAATCACTAGAAATTACAAATTACACAGGAACCCTAATGAGTTTTCTGAAGGGGGGATTATTAGGGAAATGTGCATAATAAATAGCGAATTATCATTACCCTTTTGCTAGTTACGTACTTGCGTTCGTTTTTGACGAAAGTGACAGTATTTACTAGTGCTTTTATAGTGTTGTATTAGTGCATTTTGCTTTTACATTTGTAATTTATAATGGTAAAAGGGAAGTATCGAATATCTCAGCCAAGAAGAAGTAAAAAAGTGCTTATGAAACAAGTTGCTGCAGCGTAAGTATATGTATAACTTGTTTGAATTTTTGTTTTTTTAAGAAAAAACTCAAGAATATAAATATACAGGGTGAGTTTTTTTTCATTATCACTATAGGGATCTCGGAAACCGTGAAAGATAGAAGGTTGGTTAAATGGAGAAAGAATTGCCATTTTATGAGCTTATTCCAGATGTGCTTTTGTTTCTTTGAAAAAATGCAAGGCCTACTAGATACACGCAAAATATTAAAATTACTTAATTTCTTAAAGTCGGTCTAGCGCCCTTATTATTGAAAATAGAAAAAAATAATAAGAATAAAAGTTTTAGCTATTTTTACGGTGTTTATCTCACACTTATTAGTTTTCTTCTAGCTTTCATAGTTTTTGAGTTATAACATTAAGTTACATTTTTTTAAATAGCATCATAGTTGGCTTAGACATTTCTAAAAGAAGCTCACTTTTCCGCTTAAAATGACATGAGGTTTATTATACCTATTTTGACAAATAATTCTTTTATAATAATTTTCGTAATAAGAAAATGACGAAAACAAAAACTATGAAAGCTAGAAGGAAATTAATAAGTGTAAGATAAACACCCTAAAAATAGCTAAAACTTTTATTCTTATTATTTTTTCTATTTCAATAATAACGGCGCTAGACAGGCTTTAAAAGATTAAGTAATTTTAATATTTTGTTTATATCTAGTAGGCCTTGAATTTTTTAAAAGAAACAAAAGCACACTTTGAATAAGCTCATAAAACTGCAATTCTTTCTCCATTTAGCAAACGAAATATGCTCTTTTTAGAAATGTCTAAGGCAACTATGATTGCTATTTAAAAAAATTTAACTTAATGTTATAACTCAAAAACTATGAAAGCTAGAAGAAAACTAATAAGTGTAAGATAAACACCGTAAAATAGCTAAAACTTTTATTCTTATTATTTTTTTCTATTTTCAATAATAACGGCGCTAGACCGACTTTAAGAAATTAAGTAATTTTAATATTTTGCTTGTATCTAGTAGGCGTTGGATTTTTTCAAAGAAACAAAATCACATCTCGAATAAGCTCATAAAACTGCAATTCTTTCTCTATTTAACCAACCTTCTATCTTTCACGGTTTCCGAGATCCCTATAGTGATAATGAAAAAAAACTCACCCTGTATATATACACGGTGTTGATTTATATTTGAGACATAGGACTTTCCCATGCTAAATTAAATTGTTGTAAATATTGGCTCCCCTAATTATTTTAGAGCAAAAATGTACATAGGTAATTTGTTCAGCGTGAAAAACTGCATCTAATGCACTACTTACTTTTTCCAATATTACAACCATTTTCCATAAAATTAAGGAAAATCATTTAAAAATTATGCCAATTAATAGTGGATTGCCATGACTTTGACAACTTAAAACAGTCGTTGTTATTTGATACTCATTCGTTCCATAAAAATCCCCACAAACAGATATCTGATGTTACGCAGAGAATTTCCGGCATAATACCACTTTATAAACAAAATTTTCTCTTCTGTAGTGTAATATTCCATAATTAATATAATTATTATGCCGAAGAAATGTAGGAAGATTAGATTAAAGCACAAACAACCACAAAAACGAATAATGAATATCAAATAACAACGATTATATAATTCATGATAAAATTAGCCAATAGAAATTACGAATTGATCATAGTTGCGGCGATTATACGCTTGACGACGTTTAATCACTTCGGTTTTTCGGTGGGTCCAACCATGATATAACTAACATGGTATAGCCGTCCGCCTAACGCAAACGTGTACCGTTCGCGCATGACGTAGCGGTGGATGCAAACTCCTGGAACGCACAGAGATTGTAAAACATCTCGCATAGTTTTCAACGGCGTTTTTACATATTCAGTCTTTTCACGGAAGTGTTATACGCTTCAAATTTAATATGTTCAAAATAGAACAAGCGGAATTGTAGGTTAAACTAAGTGAACACGTAGTCTTCCACTAAATAGTTATATTACAAAAACGGTCGAAACAATATCAGAAAAACTAAACGATCATCAGATCAAAAACACTTAAAGAACAATCGTCCTATGTTCAAACGAAATTGAATTAAAATTTTAAAAATCTTGTGTGATACACGCAGACAACTTCCTTTTACAGTGATCTTATAATTAGCCAAAAAATTAATTTTTAATTTTTAAGCATTTGTCAAAAATTTTCAAAAATTATAAATTCTGCAAAAACTTTACAAAATAGAGTGTTAGTTAAAGAAACAAATTTTCTCTAGAATTTTAAGCTGGATTCAAAAATATAATAATATACCGGGTGTTCTATTTAACATAGGAGTTAACAAAAAAAAAAAAAATAGAAAAAAAACAAAAGAAACCCATTTTAGAAGTATTCAACTGAAAAATCGCCTATCTCACATCAATACACATTCAAAATGTAATAAAAATGTGAAGTTTGAACCAAATCGTTATAGCCGGTTTTGAAAAAATAGAAAAAAACTGAAAAATCACAAGAGTAAACACCTACTTCCGGTTATGCGATTTTCTTCAAAAGCTTGCTGTCGCATCTACATAGTACACAAAACTTATACATATATGAAGTTTCAACACCGTACCGCTTTTTCGTTTTTGAGATATTCCGTTCACAGACAGACAGACACACAAACCAATGAACAAAAATATGTTTTTTGGGTTCAGGGGACTCTAAAACGTGAAGATCTGTTGAAAACTCAATTTCGAATTTTTGGGGTGAATCCAATACTTCCTTTATTGTAAAAGGAAGTAAAAATTATTCGTGGTCAAACCACATAATTTAATTAATTTGTCCTTTAGGTGTTTTTATCTAATAAAGGTCGTTTAATTTTTCCGAACTTTTTTGAGCTAAGTAATTGTAGCCAGTTTTCGTGATATAAATATTTAGTGGAAATTTTCGTGGTTAATTGTTTTAACCTAAAATTCAGCTTGTTTACGTATTTTGCTCGTATTAAATTTGAGACGCATAACGATTCCGTGAAGGAATATATATTTAAAAGCATTTATCATATCCACTTTGGAGCTTGGATACATTTCAACAGAATTTTACGTATTTTTGTATTTATAAGTACACTTTTCAAAACTCAGACGAGCCCACTTTCCTAAGCAATTTAAAACAATAATAACATCACAAAATACACTTATTTAACAAATACTTTTATTTATGGTTATGGTTAGTAAGAAATGCAGCAGCAGACGAAAATTATGGTCCAGAAGCTTGCAACCATGTTGCAGATATAGATGCAAGTTTGTATGCTACAAGCTCTGCAAAATTTTTGCACGACTAGAAGACGTTGACAGAGAAAAATATTCCAGGAAACTCACAGCGAAGTTTGGAAAGCTGAGAGGAGAAAACGAATTACAGCATCGACATTTGGCAAAATTTGCAAATTGAGAAAAACGACGTCTACTGCAAAAAACAGTTGCCTCCTTGCTATATTCGACTTTTCTGCGGTAACTAATGCCACACGGTTCGGATTAGAAAACGAAGAAACGGCAATCAAGTTATTCGAAAGAACAGTCTGGAAAATCAGTGCGAAGGAGTGGGTTACATAATTGATGAGGAACATTCGTATCTGACATGTTCGCAAGATGGATTAATTGACGACAACGCACTAATAGTAAATTAAAAGTTCGGATAAAAGTGGGAAACTTGCCACCTGTCGATGCTGTTGTTCAAAAGAAGATCGATTTTTGTAAACTCGAAAATGGATTAATACACTCAAACGAAATCACAATTATTTTTACCAAATCCAGGGGCCTCTTGCATATGCCAAAACGGGAACTGTGTTATTTTCTGGTTTATACAAGGGGAGGGTTACATATAGAGGAAATTAAGAGGTACCTAATATTCTAGCTACAGTATACTTTAAGCTATTTTCAAAGTCTGCTTATGAATTATTATTTATTAAAATATATATTTCAGGGATGATACATTTTGGAAAGAAAATATGGAAAGAAGATTGTGTGATTTTTATATAAGCTCTTTACTACCTGAATTACTAGATTCTAGAAGATGTCGACAACAAGAAATAAGAGAGATTTATTTGAACTAAGAAAAAACATGTTTAAAAAATTCGATTACTACTATTTTTAGTCTTCGACTAATTTATGCCGAATATGCTAAATTAAAAGTTTACGATAAAATTTTTCTTATTTTTTACTTCAAC
The DNA here is from genome assembly GCA_940337035.1 of Agriotes lineatus. Lineage (NCBI taxonomy): Eukaryota > Metazoa > Arthropoda > Insecta > Coleoptera > Elateridae > Agriotes > Agriotes lineatus. The sequence continues at coordinate 49,782 of CALNHX010006295.1, forward strand.
GACATCCACGAGAATGTGTTCTTATACCGGGCGGGGACTACATATTTCCAATTATATGTAAAAAGCTTAATGTGATTCTCTATCGAACGAATTCGTTACCTAGAAACACAGTTTCATATTTCATATCAATACAGGCAACAGGCTACGTAAATTGTTATTTAATCACTCACTTGCAGTGCGTTTCTAAGTACCTAGGTGTTGAATTTTTCTAACAAAGATTTTTAGTGCAAGCAAATAATGTCCCCACCCGGTATATCAAACTTATATAGGTATCATTTTTTAATTATTGTTGTTGCTATATTTTTGTATTAAACTGACATAAATTGTAAAAATAAATAATGCATTTGTTATTCTTGAAGGGAACAATGTCTTTAATTAATTTTTAGTCACAATTACAGCGGGTATACCGAGTAGGTACCTACTACATTTTTCATTCAATGCTACTAAGCTGCTTATTTTGACGCGATGGGATTAACAGTCGCTTTCTAATTCCTTGCACCCTTGCAGCAGGTAGAAGTTGTTTTACCCGTTAGAATCGCTCACTTAGACAATTTATGTGAATTTTTAAGATTGTTTTGAGTAAGATATCAAAAATATGCATTTAGTTGAAACCAATCTATTCATATTATATAACTGTAATCAGGTGTTACATCAACAGTGTGCATTTGGTTTCCTCATTTTTTTAGCATATAAATTGATACTGCAATTATATAAAATACACAAATTGGTTTCTATAAATAATATGAATTTTTTTTTTCAAAAACTAACGTTGCTCTGTTGATTTATTATCATTTAACATTAATATGAAATAGCGAGCGCCTGTTCAAAATCATTTTTCTGGGCTGTATCTTGCTCAACAGAATCTGATTTTATTACAAAATTTCTACAGTATGATGGGTTGCCTATCCTCTCTCCTTAGCCGCCTTAATGTTATAACTCAAAAACTATGAAAGCTAGAAGAAAACTAATAAGTGTAAGATAAACACCGTAAAAATAGCTAAAACTTTTATTCTTATTATTTTTTTTTCTATTTTCAATAATAACGGCACTAGACCGACTTTAAGAAATTAAGTAATTTTAATATTTTGCTTGTATCTAGTAGGCCTTGGATTTTTTCAAAGAAACAAAAGCACATCTCGAATAAGTTCATGAAACTGCAATTCTTTCTCCATTTAACCAACCTTCTATCTTTCACGGTTTCCGAGATCCCTATAGTGATAATGAAAAAAAACTCACCCTGTATATGTATATTAGCTACATCCCCTTTCTTATCCAACAAGATTACTTCCGCGTTGTTCCATGTGTCAGGTACTTTTCCTTCTTCTATGCATTAATTCAGTAGCAATTTTACAGTGTTTAGTACTTTGTCTCCTCCCGTTTTGATCATGTCTACTGTCACACCATTTTCACCTGGCGCTTGTTTGTTTTTCATCGTTTTGACGCTAATTTTAATTCTTCTGTGCTAATTTTAGGTATATCTTCTGAATTGGCATTTAACACTTTATGTCTTTGTCTTATTGTAGTCTTTTCTGTGTTTATACAAATTCTCCTAGAATAGATGTACAGCTTTCTTTGTGTCTTCTTTGTTAGTTAATATAGTTTTCTATTAGTTCTTTTATTTTGTTAGTTACAGGATATGTGTAGTCTCACACAAGATAATGTAGCAGACTTGGTTCCGTTGGGCACAGGGTTGCGAATACAGAAACAGATTTCGAACTGTAATTAATTTTATTGACTAGAAAGTTCCTATTTATATACATAAAACTATGACATAAATTACAAAGGTTCAGCTCATTGTCCTAGTTCAACTCCTATTTCTACTTGTGTGTTTAATTTCATAACAAACGGTGATAGCAATTACGCATGATTGCAGTTTATTCACTGGGTCATTCGAGCAATGCTGACAGCTTTGTCTTGCATTTCCGTATGCAATAGTTGGTTTACGAAATGTACGCATTATTAATTTATAAAAGTTAAAAATTATGTTTTGGTTCCTAAACAATCTTTCTTGTTTAAGATTTATTTTTAGTTTTGCTCTGACCATTCTATGGTCGGTACTTGTACTGAATCTGTTTAGTACCAACACATCTTTTACAATATATTTGTTATCTGATATTATAGTCTATTTAATTTTTTACTGACCCATCTGGACTTCTCCAGGTCCATCTTCTCTGAGGTTTTTTTCTGAAGAATGTGTTTATAATATAATATAGTCTTTTGTGATGTACATAGTCGGCCAACATTTCTCCTCTAGCATTTCGTTCTCCCAAACCAAACTTTCCGATTAGTTCTCCGCCTGAATCTGAAGTTTCTTTTATGCCTATCTTGGCGTTGAAATCTCCCATTAGGATCGTGAAATGCGTTTGGGACTGTTCTAACGCCGATCTGTATGTGTCGATGTTGGTGAATAGATTTGTATAAACTTGATACTGTAACTATTTGAGAGTTTTAATGTTACGAATATTACTCTATCTGATATCGCTTTCATTTACTTTACCTTGTTTATATGTCTCTTTTCAATCATTATTGCAACACCTCCAAATTTGTTGTTTTCGCCAGTGTTTTGGTATAACATGTTTCCTGATTTTAGAGTTGTGCACTTTTCACTTTGTAGTCTAGTTTCGGAAATTCCTATGACATCCCATTCGATCGTTAGCAGTTCGTTTTCTAATTCTTCCATTTTTCCTTCTGATTTCAGTGATCTAGCATTGTATGTTCCTGTATATAAAGTTTGGCAGCCTGCTGTTCTAACATTATAGGAAGCTGTATATAAATGGTGTTGCGATCCAATTAGCGAATTTTTGCCTCCCCCAGATCCGATGTCCTTCGTTTTTAAAATTTGCCATTATGGTTGTTTGTTTGTGGGGGTTTTGGCCGTATTCTTCCACGCTGGCCGGGTGGGTTGGAAGAATGGAGGAATAGGGAAGGGATAAAAGGAATATTGGCAAGGAATTAGTAGGTTTAGGACATGCTGCCCGTCAGAAATTAGGAGGTAGGACTATTTACACTGGGATCGTGTAAAGCTCCTACCTGCTACCTGATAATCACACTTACTGTCATCAAATTATCTGTTCTTGTATCTATTTGAAATTTGCTCCCTTTTCATACATATTTTTAATATTTTAGCAAGGAGTCCTGTATTTTCACACTTAAACGCTTCCCTAAACGGAATTACCACCATACGTGCTTCATTAGTGGAACCACTTATTATTCAAGAGTTTGACTGGCATCAGGTAATATTGCATTATATTCAACTATTGTTTGTTAATAGTATTTTACATACCGAGGTGGGAAGTGTTTCATTACTGTCGAGAGATTAGGTAGTTTACCGAGACGCGTAGCGTCGAGGTTAACTTTATCTCGAGACAGGGATGAAACTTTCCACCGTGGTATGTATACTATTTTATTTGCAATCATCTAATTTTAAAAATAACTACAATTGAATTCTGAATAATAGATATCTTGATGTAGCAAATTTTTTTGTTACCATGAAAACAACCCACTCAATTTTTTGTTACCATGGAAACACCCCAGTCTTCAGGTATGTAATATTTTTCGGGGTATGTAATAATTTCCTGGCTAGTTTCAAGTAATCATCTAGTTCCCAGCTGTTGTTATGTCATGAAATTGACACATTACAATGTGATTGCGAATAAAATGTTTTTTTCCCACGCCCACATACGAAAGCCAGTCGTTATCATAACGAACGTGTTTGTTATGAAAAAATGCATAATTCACAGTTATACAGTGGGCTAAATATGACATTTTAACTTAAAAACTACTGAAAACATGTCATTTTAACCTAAAAATTACGGACAATCTACTGATATTGTCAGGTGTTACAATAAAGCTGTCATTCATAAAATTGTAAAAATTTGTATTTTTTGTGGTCGTGGGAAAAATTGCGTTTCTCAAATATATTCGCACAATATGCGCCACTTTTGCAGCTTGTTATATAATATACTATTTTAAGGATACACATACATCAGCATTTTACACCATGTTGGTGTGTATTTCAACAATTGGCTTTTGGATGGATCTATTGAGCAATATATTTTTGGCATGCGTCGTGTTTGGATTTATTTTGATGAATCAATGTAAGATTAGTGAAAAATAAACGGTGTGTCCTAGCTACACATTTTTATTATAGCTGGTGCAGTAACTGGAAGCATGGTAGGCTTAGCTGTGTCACAGTCTATGATATTAATTGGAATGGTGCAGTATGGAATCCGGCAAACAGCAGAGGTTGTAAGCCAAATGACTAGTGTTGAGCGAGTTTTAGAATACACTGACCTTGAAAAGGAAGGACCACAAGAGACACCCAAAGGTATATAAGATAAATATTTGCAAAAAATAAAGCAAACTGAAATGATACTTTCAGAAAACATCCCTCTTAAAAACTGGCCTCACGCAGGTGCAGTTATTTTTAATAACGTTAATTTAAAGTACTCACAGTCCGAACCACCAGTATTAAGAGATCTAAGTTTTTCAGTAAAAGCTGGAGAAAAAGTAAGTATTAATCAGTTGTGTGTAGTTATGAGTAACCTGAAATTATAAAATTATAGGTGGGTATTGTAGGCCGCACTGGTGCAGGAAAGTCGTCTCTTATTGCAGCCCTATTCCGACTTGCTTCTCTGGAAGGCAAAATAACTATCGATGCAATCGACACTCAAACTATTGGCTTAAATGATTTGAGAAAAACTATCTCAATTATTCCACAGGAACCTGTTTTGTTTTCTGCTACTCTTTGATATAATTTAGATCCTTTCGATGAGTTCTCTGATGTTAAACTGTGGAGTGCGTTAGAAGAAGTATTATGGTTTTAATACTAAGCAATTATCCAAATATTATTTCAAATTTTTTATAGGTTGAACTAAAAGACATCAGTCCATCTTTGGACTTCTTTGTGCAAGAGGGGGGAAGCAATTTCAGTGTGGGCCAACGCCAACTGCTTTGCCTCGCAAGAGCTATTTTAAGGAACAATAAAATTCTAGTTCTGGATGAAGCTACAGCCAATGTAGATCCTCAGTATGATACTGGTAATTCCAGGAAATGTTATAAACTTATATTTTAACTTTTATAGAACTGATGCATTAATTCAGAAGACAATTCGTAGCAAATTTACTGCCTGCACAGTATTAACCGTATGCGCATCGTTTACATACCATTATAGATTCCGATAAAGTTTTGGTCATGGATGCAGGTACATTGGTGGAATACGACCATCCCCACCGACTACTACAAAATACAAGCGGCTTTTTGTATAAAATGGTAGCACAGACTGGGCCATCTATGACAGCACAGCTACATACAGCTGCTGAAAATACCTTTATCAAAACTACACAGGAAGAAGAAGAAAATAATATACATGTAAACATAGGCAGTCAAATTAGTTAGAATACATTTTGTGGGCTTTGTATGCATTAGACAGAAACAGATATATATGACTTCAAATCTAGTATTTCTAGAATTCAGTGTTTTCTAAAAACACAACACCTTGATTTTGCGGATACTTGATGATAATCGCATATTAGTCTATTTATGTCTAACGCATACAAAGCCCATAAACTGTATTGTCGCACATTTGATTGCCTATGTTCACATCATATACCACCAATCTGTATAGTTGTTCACTACTTATGCAATTATACAGTGATACAGTTATTTTCAAAACTGCATTTTTAAAGAAATTATATTTTTGTGAAATGTGTGCACTAGATAATCTTTTGTAATAAACAGTTACAATTTAATAAAGTGAATTTTATTTTGAAATTTTAACTGATTTAAATGCTATTCTTACTTGGCCTTGTATAGATTATTTCATATTTCAGCTGTACTATCAAAATTCCATTTACTTTTTACTTCCCCCGCTGAAGGCTACTCTACCCACTATGCAAATTTATTTATTTCTGCTATAAATAATGCTTAGAAATTTAGGTATAAGCCCTTTAGACGTTGCTTATGATACAAACACAATTCATTAAAACCCCTAACCACACAAATATTTAATAACCACTAAATACGTATTTCGACAGCTAAGCCAGCGTACATAAATCAAACCAGTAGAGACACTCTCTGTCGGTTCCTTTGATGTGAAAATACCGATTTGGATGACCTTGAACGGCTCCTGGGGGGGTACTTTCCGATAGTACTAACAGATGGCGCCACTACTTTTATCACATATGATTGGTAGCAGAGCCAGTAACTGGCTCTGATTGGTAGAACTCTGTGCTGCCATCTGATAGTCAAGCTTAGAAATACCCCCCGAGTTACTGTCCCAGGCACTCTAGACAGGTTTCAACTTTTGGCATGAGTGTCTCTACTTGTTTGATGTATATACGCTGGCTAAGCTGTCATCTTCGGTAGCATTGAAGAGAGAAACTAACTCAACAAAGTTGGCCGAAGATATGCCCTTCACCAAATCACCAGTGAAAGTCGGCACTTCCGCACAAAGGGCTTAGAGAAAATTTGTAAAGATTCAGGCTATGAAGTTGTTTATACAAGGTCAGGCAGAATAAAGTATCCATTTTCAAAATTACTTCATTTCATAATATATGTATGTATGTATGCATAATCTGTAACCTCATTTACCTTGCGGTGTAGAGGCTGGTGCTTTATGCGCTGGCATCTGGCGGTACAATCCTCAATTTGCCCCGAATTCGGGATACAGAGTTGGAGCACCATTGTGTGAGGTGTGTCTTGGTGATGTGTTGACCTTGAAATATAATGAGATATAAATTCAAATCAAGTCGCCATGCTTTTGCGATAAATGGAAATTTAAGACAGTTGTCAGTGTTTGCGAGAAATGTCAGTTTAGCTGTCAATATGGAGCATTGGTCAAATATTCAATGTTCTTTTGAGGTTGAAGCTTATTTTAAAAATAACAATTCTGTTGTAACCACCCAGCGTTTATTTCGTCGTCACTTTCATTTGAACCACGACATCCAAATCCTAGTCGAATAACAATTAAAAAGTGGGTACACAAGTTTCGCAGTACTGCCTCAAGTGCCAAAGAAAAACCAAAAGGAAGAACACGTTCTGTAGGCATACTTGAAAATGCTAAACTTTCGTGCTAGGCTTCAAGAGTGCCAGCAGCCAGAAGGAGGTCACTTCACTGATGTAATATTAAAAAAAATAAATTTCCGTGTTTCCTTAAGAACCTTTTGTTTGATTTTTTAATAAAACTTTAGCCATTAACAAAACAACTCAATTTCAAATTGATACTTCATTCTGCCGGACCTTGTAGTTCAAGCAACAATATTCGAAATTTGGTGGGGAATTTAAAAGATAAACTTAAGACTTAGAGAAAACTGTAATTTACAAAATTAAATGTTCCTAAAATTGTAAAAGCATTAACTTCTACCAAGCAGCTAAATTCTTTTGAAAGTTTGACCATTTTTAAGATTCAAGATAAACTTTTGAAAAAAATGAAGGTTCCATCCCCCACTCTAATCTTTACTCTCGGTTGAAGTTGACACCTGATTGGTCGCATAGGACACACTCTCTCCGGGTCAGAAAATATAAATAGCATCCAATCATATCTGTATATACCATCTGTAAATACCATTCTCGACTTAGAAAAGTTAAAAGTATGATTTTGTTCTTCATGATGAACGATTATTTTTTGTATCTAGAGAATCGTTCACGGCGCACCCCTCCCTCAATGTACGACGATGTCCGAGAGCCGATCGCCGCGTATAAAACCGAATTCGCTCCGTGGACTGGAGGAGATTATTATTCCGGCGGCGTAAAACTTCGTTTCCCTAGGCCGACCCTGCGGCTTCAGCTGAGGACGGCCTCGTGCCGGCCTCAGCTAGGCCAACCGAAATGAACCAGGGCCTTCAGCCAACTTCCGCACCAGAAAATATTTCAGTAAGATACCAGTAATTTACTAGAACTTGCTAGAAAATTAAAATCCTGTTCTCTGAACGACGTACCCGACCCACTTTACTCAGTTCATAATTGTTGTAATTAAATCAAAGTTTACCGAGAATTCAAGACTCGTTAAAAATAGCCAGTTCACCTGCCCGAAGCCGTGATACTTTGGTGATTTCAAACAACGTGAGCCTGAGATCGGGCCGCGCTACACTGAAATTATCCGAGGTTTTACAGCTGATTTGTTCCGAATGACGTAAGCCTGAGATCGGGGTGCGTAATTCGAAATAATCCGAGGCGAAACAACTTCGTTTAAAACGTTTAAAAGTCTTGCAGGGTTTCTCATTAATAGCTAACACATCTTCGCGAAGGGATAGCACTTTGTTAATTTCAAGCTAGGGTAGACCTGAGATCAGGTTGTACTATATTGAAATTGGCTAAAGTTCTATATCTAATCCGCGGAAATCAAACATTTATCAATACATTAGAAATAACATTATCTGTGATATTATCTACCGTTGAGAGTATTTTTTGCCTTGGTGATTTTAATATAGATATGTTTGATGTTGACAGTTTGGCCACAGGTTATACTGTAAACTTTTTTGAAACCGTTAATCTTTTTCCGTTGATTAATGAGCCAACCCGCATAACAGCTCCATCTAGCACACTTCTTAATTATTTAATTACTTCAAATAAAGACCTAGTCTCGTCTTTTTCTGTTGTTCACGGCATCTTGGACCACCACATTGTACGCAGCACGTTCACTTTACCTTACATTAAACCCTATCCGATAGTTCGCATGTCTACAGACTTTAAAAACTTTAATTATGAAGAATTTGACTCGACACTAAGTTCTATCTCATGGCAAAATATTTATGATATCTACAATGTTATTTAAAAGTAAATGTAATTTAGTTATTATTGGAAAACAAACAGGCGTAGGCCCAATTATATGTTTTCTCTTAAAAAAAACAAAGGAGATGAAATTACACAATACAAAGAAACTAGTCTAATACAGGATTGTATATAAAAGAAAGTTAATTATGCTGTAGTAAAGATTACAAACAGTAAATTGAGAAGTGATTCTTTAAGAAGTTGAAATACACATTGCAAGTAGTATTAAAAATGTCAATATGGAGATGACAATGTATGTTATAGTAACGCATCATACGGCTCAGAATTGAGAAATGACCTATATTATTTGAGTGCGTATTAATTGAAAACAAATATGAATGTCTGGTTCGGTAACTTGGGACGTTTAACGGTAATTGGGATACTAAGTGAGGACAGTCTACAATGTTATTCATTAGTTTAAATAAAAATAATTGTTCACTAACAGTTCTTCTCATTTCTAGTGTCTCTAAACCCAGGTACAAAAGTCTGTCTCTATAAGGATTAGGCGGTATTTTAAATTTAAAAAATATAAGCTCTGTGAAGCGATGTTGAACGGATTCTATCTGATTGTTGTATACACTGTAATTAGGTGACCAAATAATGCTTGCGTACTCGAGTTTAGATCTCACAAGCGCACTATATAGCATATTATAGGACTGCATGTTGCTGAAGCATTTCGTTATGCGAAAAATGAAAGCTATCATCGAGTAGGCTTTCTTGCATATTTGATCAATATGGTTTTTAAAACTAAGACTATGGTCTAACAATACCCCTAGATCTGATATACACACGGTTCTTTGAATCTGTGCACCACTGATTTTATAATTTACAGTGATAGGATTTAGTTTTCTGTGGAAAGATATTATATGACACTTACTAAAATTCAGGTACATTAAATTAAGTGTGCACCATTCATTCACTGTGTCGATATCGTTTTGCAATAATGTGGCGTCATTAACATTATTGATTGTACGGAATAATTTCAAATCATCAGCATATAACAAAGAGTGGGATTTTAACTTAAATGCAAGGTCATTAATAAATATTATAAATAACATTGAACCTTGTGGGATTCCAGAAGTACAATTGATAGGCCTCGATTTGAAACCGTTCAGAACAACGAACTGCGTTCTGTTTACAATGTACGAGCTGAACCATCTATACAGATCTCCTTTAAATCCATAGGCTTCCAATTTTTAAGAGCAATATTTTATGATTCACTTTGTCAAATGCTTGGAGAAATCTGTATAGATGGCATCAACTTGTCTTTGGTTTGCCAATTGTTCTTGAAGAAATGCCACATACTCGCATCAATTAGTAGTGGTTGATTTATTTTTAACAAAACCGTGCTGTTCGGATGCAATATATTTAGAAATATAAGAAAATGAAGAATTGTGTACTACTTTCTCAAAAACCTTAGCAAAAGCTGAAATTATTGAAATCGGTCGATAGTTTTGTGTGTTCGATTTATCGCCAGACTTGAAAATTGGTACAATTTGAGCCTTTTTCCATTATTTGGGAAAGTTCCTTGCTTTAAGGACATTACAAACAATAAATACAGAGGGTATGCTAAACCATTAGCAGTTTTTTTCAAAAAATACGATGGTATGCCATCTGGCCCGGGCCCTTGATTTGTATCCAGCTTGGAAATGCAGTCATATACCTGGAGAATTGTTATATTAATATTCAATAATGTATCGTTTACATTCGATTCTATTGATGATAGATCTGGAGCCGTTGTAAGCGGTATGTTACTATATACAGATTCGAAGTATTTAGCGAATATGTTACATATCTCTTCACCTGTACACGCAATCTCGGCATTAAAATTCATTTCGTTGGGATAAGCATTGTCTTTTCGTTTGCTTTTTGCGTATGACCAGAATGATTTAGTATCTATTGTTAAATTACATTCAATATTGGTGATGTATGCATCATAGCATGTTTTCTGCATTCTTTTCACTCTAGCTCTTAAGATCTTGTATGTCTCTAGGTCATAGGGGTGCTTAAATAATTTATACTTGCGTTCGTATTTAGATTTTTATTTAATTGTCTTTATTAAAGCTGAGGAATACCAATGAGGGAATTTCGCATTATTTAAGTTAATTATAATTTTAGGCACATAAAGTGAGATAATGTCCCAAAGAATAGAATAGAACACCGAGATGGCATCATTACAATTCATACCAGAAAATATAATTGACCAGTCAATGGTTTCTAATACAGCATTAATGGAGAAATAGTTACCAGCTTTAAAATTGTACTTACTTCTAACAAGATTATTTTCTAGGTTATTATTATTACAGACACTAATCGGTATTGATATACGTAACGGTGGGTGGTACCCATCAATTACAGACAAGTGATCAGGAGAGATTGATACAGACATGTTACTTACATTTGAGAACACTAGATCAAGCAATCTGTTTAAGACATTATACACAAAATTGCATTGCTTTAAACCTGATAGTACGATTTGGTTGATAAAAATTGATGCTGTCTGAGTGAAAGGTAAGCATTTAATATCTTTCGGAGCCCCAATGGATATTTGGTAAATTATAATCACCTACTAACAGCATCCTCGAGTTGTCGTCCATGTTGAGTACCAGCGAGTTGACTCTATTCATGTGTGTTAAATAGAGGGCAACCGGGCAGTTGGGTCGAAAATATATAGCACATAGATTTAAGTATCGAAATTCACGTCCCGCTATTTGTCTCAGTGGTGCTATAGTCTTTCCTGTCTCTTGTTTTACAGTTCTCCTCCACGTTTTTCGTGGGCGTCCTCTGTTTCTGAAACCCTAAAGGTTCCAATCAAAACTTTTCTGCAAATGTATTAATGTCCACCTGATTTGTTCGGTCCCAAAGATCTTTGTTCGAAATAATGACTGGCCACCAAACACCAATTTACAAACACCTGAAATTTCTGCTTTACCAGTTCTGTAACCGTCCACGATTCCGACCCATAAAGTAGAACAGGTTTTACCATTACATCAAACACTCGCAAAATATAACATGAAACATAAAAATACATATGAAAAATACAAAAACAAAAACCACGTAAAAGGAATACAAATTTAAATAATTCACAAGAAAAATAAAATATAGACATATATAAATATGTAGGTATAGCACTTTAATTAAACTATCTTTTGCGAGACTTTGCTAAAGCTAATATATCTATCAGTAAATTAAAACCAAGAGTACTGGCTCTTACTTTCTCGATACTCAGTAATACAAAACTCTTTAGGCTTATTTGGCTCATCTTACTCAGCAATAATTTTTAATTTAGAAAAAGATCTCTCAGTGGAGGCTGTATTGGCGGGATGTAAAAAATAGGATCTAATCTGTATACAAATCTGGAAAGCTAGCCAATGATGTGTGATTAGACAGACATTTTTCTCCTACTTCATTCACTGATAAGCAAGATTTAATGCTAGCTGCGTACGAAGATCGAAATTGTACAATTTGCTTTAGTAAGCCGTTATCGAGATTAGTTTCATACGTAGTTTGAAGTAATTTGGCACTCTCTATGACCTCTGTATCTGAGGCAATCGTCAAAAATTTGCGGTTTACAATTTTGAGTTTATAGTATGCTACTATGCACTATGCACTATGAAATCTAAGAATCACAAACACACACTAGAGCTGGAACTTCTGATCTACTCAAAAGGAGAAAAGACTGCGCGCTCACAAGAGCCCAGTGGCGCTCACGTATCATAGTCTGTTGCCGCTTTGAACCACTATTCTAGAAAAACTTTTATTTTCACTAAAAACTCCGCTACCGCGGCGCCTATATAGATTCGGCGCCGAGGTTCTTCGCACCCCCGGCACATATGATAGTTACGCCACTGCAGTCAGCATAACATGAAAAACATAATTCCAATGTTTCAAATCAATAAAAAACGAGTACAATATATAATACGTAATAGAACAAGTCGACCACGTCAATTACCTAGGTAGCGAAGCAACAAGTCAAGGAATACTACAAAACGAAGTTAAAAACAAACTGAAAAGAAGAATAAAATTTAATGATGTTTGAATGGCGTAATAAAAAAAACAAACGCCTTCGATAAGAATTAAATGGCAGAATTAATGCAAATGTAACCATACCTACATATTGATATGATCTTAAAATAACAAAGCTTTTAAAATATTAAATAATAAACATGCAGCTTAATTATAATGCACATAAAAGGATATTGATTGGAATAATCCCGTTTTATCATTAGAATTTCTATTTCCTACAATAGTATTCGCTGGAGGAAGGCAATGGTGCCTTTATTTAATTATTTAATTATTTAATGTTTTATTATTTAATCAGTTATTTATTTTATTTACTTTTTTTAATTTTCTTTTTTTTTTGTCTGCGATTTCTTTTTATATAATTAGAATTTTGTGTAGGGGCCCAATGGAAGAACAGTACCAACTGATTTGGGTCCTGGGGTTTTCACATTAATTTTATTTAATGATATATATTTATTTTCTTTGATGATGTATATTTATTTTCTTTTATACCTGTTTATTTTTTTTGCACTGTAATGTATGTGTATGTCTGTATCTGTGGAAACTAAATAAATTATTATTATTATTATTAGCAAGTCATTGGCAAATAGTCCATTTGTGGTTGAAAATGTTATTCAAATTAATTGAAGTTTATTCTATTAGTCAGGCTTTATCTAAAAGAAGTACATATTATCATAAAAGATTAAAGAAAAGTTTATTTCTTACATATTTTTTGTATAAAAGGGATTTGGAGAGAGACACAACTGAAAACTGTTAACCTAAAAAAATTTGATTGATGACAATTAGAAAGTGTCATAAAGGTTAAAAAGTAGGAATTTGTATTATGTAAATTAGTAAATTAGTGTAAAAATGAGAGAAAGACTAAGTGCGTGCATAAAGCCTGGTCTAAAAGAATTTCTGACTACAGAACGAGAAGGAACATGATATAGCTGATGCATATTTCAATTTCATTGGGAACAATAGAAGATAATTTGAACTCGAAGAAAGAAGACATTGTCAAGTAAGGGTTTATGTAAGGATACAGTATAACTAGCATAAAATTGAATGGAATACTAATAATTAATTCAGAATAATTTTAATAAGTTTTATTGGATATTACAGATACAGATTTACTATTAATAAATACAATTTCCTCATATTAAAGTGTTATAAATTTTATTGTGTATGTCCTAATTAAATAGTAACCCAAAGATAAACTGTCCAACTATTAATTTTGTTACAAGTGCATGCTCAAACTGTGGTCAGAAAGGTAAGATTTAGAATCAAATGTGATAAATCCCTGACAATAATAATACATTTAAATAAAACTAAAATAAAATTATAAGGACCATAACAATAAGTTTACCAAACTATACCTGATACAGCATACAAAAACCAAACTAACAGAGACGACAGAGATAAAGGGTAATGGTATATAAAATCAGAAGAAACATAGATCATTACGAGAACATTAGATGATTGCTATGTTGTTAAGCAATAAGCGGAAGGTCAAAAAGACACAAAACTATCTTTTAAACCCTGGTTAAAGAACATATAAGGGCCTGTAATGGAAGCACGAAGAAGAAAAAGATGGAGGGTAATGAATATAGCATCTGCTAACTCTTCAGTATTTTTTTGTATAAGGTTTGTCGTAATATTACGCAACATACATTTAAAAATGCTATTCTAAAATCGTCAACATATTTGGATGGAACATATTATCCTTCTCTGTATAACTACAGGGTGTATCAAAAATACATGTGTTTCCACGATGCTCCTTGAATTTATGCCAGCCTTCGATTTGCGTAGTTCAGGGAATTACTTCTTGCACTAGTTCAATTCGCACCTCTGAAGATAAATTGATAATATTGTAGAATCAGGTTGTTTTGTGACAGGAGATGAAGTTTCTTGGTTGCAATTAGATGTGACTAGAGTGGCCAGGCCTAACCATTCTTTTAAATACAATTTTAGCCTGTGTCTTTATCACAAATGAATACATCTCAGCATTGATTTATTTAACAGATACAAGTCCTTATATATAATTGAATATATGTCATGTTGCTGTTTTTGAACTCATAACCTATTATTGACATAGGCCAAACACCACGACGTTTTGCATAGTAATACATTGCCGGTACACAATGTGTGTGAAATCTGACCCAGCAACAACATTATAACGCAGCGGTCTGCATAATGCTTTCTTAGTATATTGCAACGTGATCCAGTAAATTGACGCGAATGCAGAGTTTGTATACAAATAATTTAACTGGCACATGTCGTGGACTAGTTTTTATATTCTAACTGAAAGCACTTTTGTGTCCGCATTATTTCAGTTAAATCTACTAAATTGTCTTGTTCATGAGCAAACATTAGTTTGAACAACATGTGTTAATTTTCACCCGTAGAAAAACTTTCAAAGTTCAATAACTTTTCTCTGTAGCACTTTGCAAAAATCGTAATTTTTTCTATATTTTGTTCCCCCATAATTTTGACCAAGAGAGTCGTTCGGTATATAACTTGATTGATCACTATGACGCTTTAGTAGATAACCGATCCCTGATTTTAAGTCAGTTGGTGGGGCATTAAAGAAAAGTAAAAATAGAAAAATAATTGATACACCCCATATAACTATTTAACCGTAAAAATGTAATTAAACTTGCAATTAAGTAGTAAAAGTATTTTCAAGAACAGAAAAATAATCATATGTTCGTTTGAACCTTTTTCATGCTATTAAGATCGTACTGAATGCACGTGCCGGGGAACTGCGTAATCCGTCTAGTCAAACTGTTTCTCGCATTGTGCCGTGGGGGACAGTCAAAAGTTGCTCAGATATAGTCGAGCACCGATGTTGCGTGCAGGATGGTGTTTTATAAATATCGCAGTATGGGGAGGCCCTACCGTTTCATTTACGACGATTGTTGGATATTTGGCCTTGCCAAATCACAGGCTACTAAGTTTGACATTCCAAATACTGTGTCACTCTTCAGTTTCACAGGATATCGCATCGAGCAATGGTCGGATACATTTAACAAGATCTTGTATCGTTTCTCGCTACGCCTTCAATAGCAGTTATACTATCGAAGCCCTGTATCTCATTCTATTGTATCGCAACCTTCCGACAACCCAAAAAAATCTTAAATCGCTTTCCGGTCATCAAAGTGTGGATTCATGCTGACTGCTGGGGGATATTATCTATCTACCGCTGTCCATTCTTTAAACTAAGCTCTATAGAGGCTTCCTATTTCGCCTCACTTCTTGTGCCAGAAGCCCGCAAATCTCGCTCTACTTTGGCGGCGAGCCCGACCAAGATTTTCTGCGACGCCCAGTGTCTGTGACTTTTCTTGGTTTTCGCATTTTGCCGCTGATTGATCTACATTCCAGCTTGATTAATGGCCTAGTTAATGGTCGATTATCTAATATTGCATGTGTAATATGGTGAATAAAAAATCGATTTTTTAGTACGGCAAAGGGGTATATCGCAAAAGTTGCGGTTTTTCTGCACTAACAAGTGCGTAATGTTTCAAATCCGAAAAAATTATCTTCATTCTGCCCAAATAGATTAAAGTTTTGAATTTTCTGTTAAATTGTTATAAAAAGGAAATATTTTTAGAATTACTGAAATTCGTCATACTATCTGTGGGAAAGTCTTAAGAGCTACTGTCAAACCAATTTAACAACATACTAAAAAATTATCAAAAATAATACCTTTAGCCTGCGCAATCCTCCAATACTTTCAGAAGTTTTGCTTAATACAAGAAAATTTTACAAGTCCCTTATTTTGCTATGATTTGTATTATATTAGTACTATATTATGTAAAACTCTTATAAATTACAATGCTTATAGTAGTTTGTGCTATGATATGTAACTTTTCGCTAGTTCCGTAAAACTACCCATAAATCGTCACGAACAAGTGGTTGCACGTCGAATTCCTCCATATCTTTCCCATCGACCCAACCTTGAGACAAGGTTTTATGTAAGCTATAAACTTTTGCTATAGCTTTTAGCAGCAGTGAGTTATTAGCATTGTAGTAAAGGCGTGTTTACTTAGCTTCTGTTATACAGTAATGTATTGGGGTTATTGTGGTATAATCAAATATGATATCTAAAATTAGAACTAGTGATATTAAGATTTATAATAGCAGTGACAAGGGAATGAATGAAGCAGTGTTGTGTACACAATGTGATGTTATTAGCCATTACAATCTTGATCTTCATCGGTGTTGTTATAGACTATGTACAAACTTAATTTGAGTTAAGAGCTTTATTACCGCACTAAGTGCGGTAATGGATATTATCCCTACTCTTTTCTATAAAACCAAGACTACATTAAACGCTTTTGCGTATGGCACTTAAGATGCTCATAATCAAACTAGTATCATTAATATCTATAAAAACACAAGCAAAAATATGAGAATAATGACAAGAACCCAAGTTTCTCTTATGCGTCCTATCTCGTGCTAGAAAATGACAATGAAGAAAAATAAAGAAGTTAATGCAATGCAGAGGTTATAAAACACTTTGAACCAGTACCACACAACTTTAACAACAGAATAAAAGTGTATTAGGAGAACATAAATCAATTTTTTGATGTGGCTGCTAATAATGTTCAGATCTCTTTTCTTGCAAATAAATTATGTGTTCCAAAAAAAGGTTTCAAGATTGGAACGTGTTTTCCTGACCGACGATACGACGATAAGTCGAAGATAATTATTTTTTTAAGTCCTCCATGACCTTCATCGTCTGGCGAGAAATAACAGGAAAAAATTATTTATACCATAACGAGTCCACCTTTTCTAATACTAGGTCAGACGCTTTAGAGAAACCTGGGGTCTTGCCATTCAAGATCATGTCTAACAACATCGCAGCGTGTAGGCAGCATCGGTTCACTCATCCCTTTGTTGCTGCTACCGTCAATGTGATTATCATCACTTCTAGCTTTAGACACCATATTTGATGATAACACAAGAATCCCAACACACTATGGCACAACACAAAAGCCAGCTAAACACATCTTTACTACAACATTAATGACTCACTACTGATGAAAGCCTTGGCAAAAGTTTAAGAGTTAAATAAAGCTGCCCCTCAAGGTTGGGTAGATGGGAAGGCACGCTGGAAACTGGAGATTCAACGATCTCTTCGTGGTGATACCGGAGTAGTTTTACGGAACTAGCCAAGACTTGCATATCTTGTCACACACTACAGACTATTAATATTGTAATTTAAACATATTTTACATAATATAGTACTAATACAGGTTGATTAATAACCAGTTAAAAAATAATACGGGTGAATCTTTGAGCCAAAATGTGATATTAAGCCAAACATATCTTTGTACAAAGTTGTAGTACTGATCACTTACAGCATCTTAAAGATCAAGAAGAAAAGACTTTGTACTAAGGTATGTTTGGCTTAATCTTCTCATTTTGGCTCAAAATTTCATTTTTATCATTTCTTTTCAACTAGTTATGCATCAGCCTGTATGATACAAAACAGTAAAATCGCTTTAATAGTAGCTTTTAAGACTTACCCACAGTTTATATGACGAATTTAAGCAATTCTAAAAATATTTCCTTTTTATAACAATTTAACAAAAACTTCAAAACATTAACCCATTTGCGCTGAAGATAATTTTACGCAGTTGTTAGTGAAGCAAAACCAGAACGGTTGCGATATACCGCTTTGCCATAGTAAGAAAAGACGTTTTTTTGCTCTACCCTAATTTGCAAGTTACTTTTAATTTAGAACCCACCAGAATAAGATTTGGTGTTTGTAAACTACCAATAAATTTGCTGCATTTATACGTAGTAGCTGTTGTGAAATAAGTGTTGGGGCATATCCCCATTAGCAGCTCTCGCCAAGTGCAGCAATATTACTTCCCCTTATTGAACGTGTTTTACAGACATTATTTTGACCAGCAGGTAAAATTTTTAGGAATCTTTTGTAAATTCTTTGTGGTGATCACAGCAATAATACTGACCGCTGAAATGCACTTTTATTAATGTTATCTTAACGGAGTTCGTTCAAATACCCTATATGATTTTCATTTGTAAAGCGCAAAGCAGCATTGTTGGTTGCGCCGTTAACAATAATAAAAGCATTTTCCAGTACCCATTGATTAGGCTTTTGCAAGCGAATGCCTGTTTTTCCAGTTTAAAATTCCAGGCATCCTTTGGCGACGGGTTTTAACCTGTAACAGAATATTTGAGAATAAAATTTTACATTTGTCGCCAATATTGTGAGTGTTCGAAATGTAATCACCTTATTCCAGTATAAAATATTTCTTTCTCCGGGTTTCTGTACTAGGAACTTTGATTCTATTTTAAAAATTTTGGAGTTACAGTTAGGTCTTCGTTTCCAATTTTTCATTGTTGAAAGATGTGCATGTTATTGCATTTGTTTTTAAGGATTCACATTTGCTTACCTAACACTAGATATTGAAAGCTTAAATGTTTACAACTTCTATTGCAATTACAGTTCTATCCTTATTAAACTGTTAATGAGCTGGTGCCCCATTGATTCTCAAAGACATGTGATTAATAACATGGTAGAACAGAATCTCTCTTGTCATCGTTCCAAATCTACTGGAAAGAAGGAGCCAACAGTTGATCTTGGTTAGAAAACCTATATCTCGCCTCGCGCAAACAAAATAATATGTGTTGTTTTTATCATTATCAATAAAGGCGATTTATTATTATTATTATTATTATTATTATTATTATATAGTAACTTACATACTATTATATAGGTTCTCTAATTTTGGCTATTAAATATAGCAAATAAACATTTTCCATTAGAGCTAAAACTGGCTACGTAATTAAATTTGCTTGAAGTTCTTAACAATGCTTGGCGGTGAACTTAGGGCAACGCAGTTAATTCCAAGACTGTAATCTTGAGCATTGATCATTCAAGAACAGTAATGTTAATCGATTTGCTTGCAATACCATATATCCTATCACAACCTCTTTAATGACCACAGTTTTATTTTTATGTAAAACTTCAATTTCTACAACTCTTTCGATCGTCGTAAATCCATACGACAATTCTATTTTAATATGAATATCAGTTAGTTTGTTCTTGATGCCACCGCAGCTTTAAATCGCATTATCTCCTTATCACTAGAAGGGCTCAAAAAGTTTATTGAAGATAAGGAATTAGCATTAATAGCTTCTTATCCATATTAGCAAGCCGTTGTTTTCCACTCCCTATGAAAACAAAAAGGTCTTTCATAGTCTGTCATTTTTCTAACAGTTCTAGTATTTCTTCAAGAAACCTATAATAGTACTTTGTGGCCTGGCTTCGATGGTAATTCTTGATTTTGTAACCCTTAAATTTACTGATTTGGCAAAAAAATATTTACTGCAAACAAGACCATAAAAACTTTAAACATTTATCATATTTTCAACTCTTACTCTTACGGTTAGAAGCTCTTGCATTTTTCATATTTTAAAAAGGGCTCACTTGATTACCAAACTCTACAATGTCGAAGTAATCAGGAACCAGTACGTAACAATGCAGTCCTAATCTTTCACAGGGTCGTAAATGACCTGAAACATACATTTGAGCAATTTAAGAAATAAACATCTTTGTCCAATACCTACCTGTAAAGGTGTATTTTACCTACGAAAATCCCCATGACGAAGTAGCATTTTAACGATGAGTGTGGAAATGCTACTTTATTTACTAGTGAATAAAATAGTCCATAATCCATTGCAACTAACAAAATAAATACGTGCCAGTACAAAAACCGGTAACATGATATTTATTTGACATTATTTATTCAGTTTCAAAACTTATTTATATCACTAAATGTAGGTATTGGAAAAAATTTGATATGCCACACGTGATTAAAGAGCTTTTATCCCATCGGGGAAAGCATCTCGCTTTGCCTCGTGAGCTAAAGTTTTCCCCTTATGGATAAAATGCGTCTTTATTCACGTGTAGCATACATAACTATTACCTAAACGAATTCAGAATAATAGTTATTTTACTGTGCTTTGTGGAAAAGATAAGAAGTCGACTTTTATTTTGATTGGTATGAATTTATCTGCAAGGAGTTTTGGATATTCATTGACAAATACTTTATATAGAACGATTAATTTATGGACTTAGCATTAAAATCCACATTTTTAAACGTTTGAAAGGGCAGCCTTGCCGGCTTAAACCGAATTCAAAACTTTTGTAACTTCCTGCATATTATATATCTAAAGCTAATTACATGTCTATTGAAATGATAAGAACCTTGTACCGCATCAATTTATTTTAAGATAAAAAAATTACTTTTTCAAAAGTTATGGTATAAATATGCTCACCTGTCATAATTTCTAAATAGAATATCATTTTCTTGATTTAAAAACTATTCTCCAAATAGTACAGTTATATTAAAAATGCTTTGCACAAGGCAAAGCTCTCAAGATGTTCTAATTGCTTCGTCGAAATCTAATCAAACACTCGGCCTACTGGGCCACACTATTTGATAGACAATAATAGTTCGAAAACTAGTATCATCTCCTTACGTCACCTCTTCTAGATTATATGAGATTTAGGATTCATATATAAGCGCAAAAATCACTGTGTACCAAACATTGCCTTCATCAGTCATAAACATGAGGGCTCAAGTGTTACTTACTCTTTTCGTGGTACTTGCAGTTTTTGCAGTTTCTGAAGCCCAAATAGGTAAGTTGCTTTAGAATAAATATTTGTCAAAAGTTTGTTTGTAACAAATACTTTTAATTTGATGTATTATTTTAAGTCAAAATGTTAGAATCCCAAGAGCATTTAAAAACAGCTCCTCAGACACATTTTTTTAATAATTCTTGTTTTAAATTTTGGTGGATATTATCTGTGTTAACAGGGTATAACAATTGTAAAATTGAAAAACACATTTTTATGTCATAACTCAGACTCTTTTATTTCTTTTCAGTACCATGCACACTCTTGGGCATTCCACTCATTGGTACCAGCTGTCAAACCGACTGTGCAATTGGCATCGCACCACTTGGAACTTGTACCGGTGACTTGAAGTGCTGTATTTGGGCGAAATCGGGAAACTAATTTAATTTTGAGAGTGAACAGTATCTTTCTTATGCAAGACACTCACACATTTTCCACAACAACGTAATATTTACCTAGACAAAACGCAATAGTTATAACTGTAAATCGTATTTCAATAAAAAATAATGTACTTCTAAACTCGTTTTCTTTTTGTGTCAAAAAGACTTTAAGGACTACTAGCTCTGACCAACAGATTGACTACAACAGCAAGAAATTAGCTTATCAGACTTTGATTTGGAAATAATTTAGTAGGAGTTTACTTCTGTAAGAAAATCAAGAAATTTGAGTTACTTTAATGTCAAACAGGTTTAAAAAATTCTTATCAAAATGCACAACTGAAGTTTGACTTCTATAATTAAGAGTTATCTGTTCTTAGATTAATCTCAAGCGTTCATATAAATTTTCCACCAACCTTGTCCATTGTAACTTGCTGAGTAACCTCTGCCCAGATCTTATAATAGTAGAAAGGATCATCTTTAATAATTATAAATAGAAAATAAATAGACATAAGTTAGCGTGATTGTGGAAATGTGCAAAATACACTTGCTAATAATATTAAGGGAACTAATAAAAAATGTATTCTCAATTCCTAGCCTTCCTCAAAAAGGGGGGGGGGGTCATGCATTTAGGATGTTAACAGCAAGACCGACAACGAAGTCCATGTAAATCAAAGTGTACTCGTATTATTACATTTACATTTCTTTAGAAGAAAATTAAATGTGAGCAAATGAAAAGGAAATCAAGCTTGACTTTGAAAAATTAAGTCATGTGGTTTATTACTTCTGATGTTTTTAATTTAAATATGACAGTTATTACAATAGTTCATATTCAACATAATGTAAATTAACAATCGACATATGTTTCAATTTTCAAAGCCAAACTTGATTTCATTTTCATTTGCTCGCAATTTACTTTTTACAAATGAGCCAACAGTCGTTTTAAAGGATGTTGCTTTATTTATTTTTTAAACTTGTGATTTGACCTCTTTTAATATAATCTCCATAAAAATTATTTTTAAATTCTTATCGTAATTAAATAATAAATAGATCATGATTAAAGTCATAACTTTGTTTCTAGACGAAAATGGTTAGTTAGAGTTAGTTAATGTCAATCTAAGTTTGCCCATTTTCCATATATTTACCGTTCGAGCAGCTGAGAAGAAAATGTTCTAATGTTTTTTAATTGGAAATTAATAACCATATACTTGATAAATTAAACAAAATGGGATAGAAAGTTTCGATCTATCTCTACCAAAGAAGAATTATTACACTAAACCCATAACTTAACAACTCCGTTATCAATGTAGCAAATATCTTCTATGAAGATAGACGTAGAAACAACAGATACCAAATATCAGACCCTTCTAAATGTCCATCGTTCAAATCATGTGAGCTTATACAGAACCGAGCTTTTTCATGTACAAATATATATTATATAATATACAGTGTGTCCCCGGATGGAGTTGACAAGAAGAAACAAATTTTTATTATTGATTATACGGCAACAAGTCATTCTTTATAAAAAGTTCTGCTTGTTGAATAAATAAGTTTACCATCAGAAAATCTAAAATTAAATGTACAGAATGTCCATAAATTAAGATAACTTTAATGTATTAACTTTAGTTACCCTTTGAAAGCGATGTTATCGTTCATTTAAAACTTGCCACCGCCAGTATCTTTGGAATGCACTCGTCGATCCTCTTCTTGCGTTACCGAGGAACTAAGCAGGAGTTACCCAGAGACAGTCGAGCACAGAGGTCGCGTGCAAAGTATTATTTTGTTCCGTTAGTATCAATGTGTGGGGAAGATTTACGGTGCCAATTTTAGGCAAATTACGACGATCATGCGATATTTAACAGTTTCGCGATGTTTAACATCATTCAAAGAAATATCCTGTGTCGTGTCGCGCTAAGCCCTATACCGGGTGACAATAAGACCAGGACCATGTCTTTATCTCGTTTGTGTATCAAAAGATTTGGATGAAACTTCTTATAAGGATATTAAACATAATTTCGGATTGACCGACAGATATAATCAAAATGTACGACTTCCGGTTTCGCCAGAAAGTGCCAGGAACTTTGATTTTTTAAATGGATCGCTCTGTAGATTCAATGGTCATCTCTAAAACTCGGACACGATGCAAGTTAGAAGTCGATGTAAAGTCAATCGAACAAGTTATTCAATTTAAATATCTTGGCGCCAATATCTCCAGCGGGAACAATACCAGAAGCGAAGTGAAGACCCAAGCAACTAAAGCCGCAGTAATATCTGGCTGTCTCCGCGACATCATATGGAGGAACAACAACATGACGGTAGGAATCAAAACCCGAATTTACAAGATACTCATCAGACAACAAAAACCAAACAAATCATGAGAGCCACAGAGATGAAAACCCTGCGAGCCATCACCGGTGTAAGCCTGCGCGGTAGGGTACGTAGCTAAAGGCTCCGCGAAATGTGTGAAGTACAAGATGTGGTCTGATGGACTAGATCGAAAAGAAGACACTGTAGAAACCATGTTGAAAAGATGGGAGAAGAAAGGTTAGCGAAAAAAGTTCAGACGCAGACACCTAACAGGGTTAAACCCTAATATAAGAAAAAGAAGAAGAAGCAGAAGAAGAAGAAGAAGAAGAAGAAGAAGAAAAAGCAGAAGAAGATTATCCTTCTCTGTACAGGGTCTATCAGAAATGCAAGTGTTAATTTTTACCCGTAAGAGAACTTTCAAAGTTCAATAACTTTTCTCTATAGCACTTTCCAAAAATCGCAATTTTTTGCATATTTTGTTACCCCATAATTTTAAATCAGTTGGTGAGGCGTTTTAAAAATCTATAAATAATATAATAATTAATTTAGCGGGCTTTACTATGCCATAAAATTAACACACGTATTACCGATACACCCTATATAATTATCTAATCGAAAAAATGTAAGGAAACCTGCAATTAAGTACTAAAAGCATTTCCAAGAACAGACAAATAATCATATGTTGGCTTCAATCTTTTTTCATGCTCTTAGGATCGTTTTGAAATCACGTGCCGAGTAACTACGTAATTTTTCTCGTCAAACTGCTTTTCGCGTTGAGCCGCGGGGACAGTCATAAGTTGCTCAGATATGAGCATATGCTTGCAGGATGGTGTTTGGTAAATATCGCAGTATGGGAAGTCCTTCCCGTTCCATTTACGACGATTGTTGAATATTCGGCTTCGCCAAATCGCAGGCTACTAAGCTTGTCATTTCAAATCATGCTACGCCTTCAATAGCAGCTATCCTATCGAGGCCCTGTATCTCAATCTATTATTGGGCAACCCTCCGGCATTCAAAAGACCCTAAAAAGCTTTCGGTCATCGCGTGTGGATTCATGCTGACTGCTGGGAAATATTCTCTATCCACTGCTGTCCATTCATCAAACTAAGGTCCGTAAAAGACTCACTTTTAGTGCCAGAAGCCCGCAAATCTCGCTCTACTTTGGCGGCGAGCACGACCAAGATTTTCTGCAACGCCCAGGGTTTGCAACTTTCCTTGGTTTTCGCATTTTGCTGCTGATAGAACTGCATTCCATCTTGGTTGATGGCTTGGTTTTTGGTCGATTATCTAATATTACACGTGCAATAATTTGATATTTTAGTATTGTAAAAGGGATATCGCAATAGTTGCGGTTTTGCTTAACTAACAACTGTGTGATGTTTCAAAGCCGATAAAAATTATCTTCAGTCTGCCGAAATTGATTAAAGTTTTGAATTTTCGGTAAAATTGTTATAAAAAGGAAATATTTTTAAAATTGCTTAAATCCGTCATACAATCTGTGGGCAAGTCTTAAAAGCTACCTACTGTTAAACCAATTTAACTACGTACTGAAAAAGTATCAAAAATAAAATCTTTAGTCTGTGCAATCCACCTAAATTTTCAGAAATTTTACAGGTCTCTAATTTTACTATGTTTTGTATTATATTAGTACTATATTATGTAAAAAACTTATAAATTACAATGCTAATAGTCTGTAGCTTGTACTATGACATGTAACTTTTTGCTAGTTCCGTAAAACTACCCAGAAATCATCACTGACATGTGGTTGCATGTCAAATCCCACCCATGCCCTTCTCATTCACCAACATTGAGACAAGGTTTTATTGAAGCTTTCAACTTTTGCTATATAGCCGAGGCATATTAAGCAAATTTTAAAGCAAACCGAAAAAAATGTAGTCTTAATTTTTAGCACAAATGTTCCTTAGTATCCTAGGAGCCACTCAAAAGTCCCCGCCTCTGGAGTGTCGACTACTACCAAAACTTTAAAGGAAACCTAAAACAATAATATCGAACTGAGTTTTGACACAAGTGTTCCTCAATACCATGGAGTGACCCTTTAACGCCACTGGAGTGTCGGCGTTGAAGTTTTCGGAACAAATATTAAAGGAAGTCTGAAACAAATTACAGTACTGATTTTTGATAAAAATGTTTCCTGGTACCCTAGGAGCAACCCTTTAAAACCCTTTTTAAAAATTAGAGGAAACCTGAAACATAAAATTGTGTACTAATTTTTCGCACAATTCTCCTTAGTACCCTAGCAACAACCCTTCAAAAACCCCTGCCTCTGGAGTGTCTGCGTCATTGTTTTTTGGAGCAAGAAAAGGCCAATAGCCCAGTAATATTAAAAAAACGTTTAAATTAAACCTGAAACAAATAATGTAGTACGGATTTTTGGATAAATGTTGCTTAGTTCCGTAGGAGTAACCCTTTAAACGTGTCCACACCCGGCACCCCGGCACCCCAGAAGCGTGAACTTTTGACGGGTGACTTCTAGGATACTAAGGAATGTTTACCCAAAAATTAATACTACATTATTTGTTTCAGATTTTCATGGTATTGAGGAACATTTGAGCCGAAACTCAGTACTATATTATTTGTTTAAGTTTTCCTTTCAAGTTTTCTTAGTAGTACTGGACGAAAATCAGGACTACATTTTTTTAGGTAAAAACCTATTATGCCTGGGCTAATAGCTTTTAGCAGTAGTGAGTCATTAGCGTTTTACTAAAGACCTGTTTACTTGGTTTCTGTGTTATACAATAGTGTATTGCGGTATCATCAAATATGATACCTAAAGTTAGAACTAGTGATAATCACATTTCTGATAGCAGTGACAAGGAAATTAGTGAAGCAATATTGTAAACACAATGTGATGTTGTTAGACATTAAACTCTTAATCTTCATCGTTGTTGTTATAGACTATTTATCAAATTAATTTGAGTGCCGTTAAGAGCTTTATTACCGCACTAAGTACGGTAATGGATATTCCCATACACTTTTTTATAAAACCAAGAATACATTGAACACGTTTGCTTATGGCACTTCAGATGCTCATAACAAAACAGGTATCGCCAATATCTATAAAAGCACAAAAAAATATGAAAATAATGACGCGAACACAAGTTTCTTTTAAGCGTTCGACCTTTTGTTAGAAGATGACAATGAAAGATACGTTAACTAAAGGAGTCATTGCAATGCAAAGGTTACAAATCATTTTAAACCAGCACCACACAACTTTAACAACAGAATAAAAGCGTATTAGGAAAAAAATGACGTGGCTGCTAGTAAATGGTCAGATCCCCTAAGGGGTTGATTTTCAGAAAATCACAAAATACGTGCTTGCTTATTTGTTTTTAGGAGTACTCCTACGAAGTTACAAGTCGAAATGTCTATTTAATATTACCCCCATGTTACCCCTTTAGGGGTTGAATTTCGAAATGTCCTTCCTTATCCCTTGTATTAGTCCAGTCGTTGAAGGTTTTCCGCTCTGAATTCTTTGAACCTTGACCGATTGACGTGAAATTTGGTGAATGGTTAGGGGATGGCTCAAGGAGCAAAAGTGACATAGCGCCGATGTCCGCTTTTACCCTGAGAGTGGATGCCACCTCTTCTCGGGGGTGAAAATGTGTTCACTCAAAATAACCCCGGAAATGGATATAGGGACAAATTCTAAGTAAAAAATGTTCTATATAGTTTTTTCGATAGATCGATATTTTTCGAGCTATTCGCGATTGAAAACTTAGATTTTTTGTGATAAAAATGCATGTTTTTGGACGGTTTTTCGCGAATAAGTCGAAAACTTCGTTTTCTATCAAATAAGTTATAATAACCAAAAATGAAGCCTAGAAAACAGCAAAGAGATTAGTTTTTTTATGAATGCTCTAGGTCCAAAATAAAAGAAGTTATAGCTCGTTAAAAAAGATTTTTTTTGCAACAACTTGGTTCGAAGTAATCAACGTTAATTAACGAAAAACCGATGCATTTTTCGTTAAAAACTCATAGAACATTTTTTGTATTGATTGAAAAGACCTTTAAAATGAGCATTGTTAAAAGTCAATTGCATTATAACTAAGCGAGTTATGATGCAAAAACGGTGGGCCACTCAAATTTAAAAAAAAAATGAGCGTTAAAACCCCAGCCATTCCACCAGAATTGATATTGACCATTATCGCTTTACAAATTACTTTATTTTAGTATTACTTATGTAATCGAAAAAAATATGATGAAAATGGAAAACGTATTTTTCAAATTTCTTAGAAAATACCTTATTTTGAAAATAACTAAAGCTAAAGAAAAAAACGTAAAAAATAATATAGTACAAAAATGTGGATTTTTTCTTTACGAACATTTTCGTTTTTTTTATTTCTGTAGGAAAAAAATAACGGAGATATAAATGTTAGAAGTTTGCATTATAGTGCGCGAACCACCCCTCCCGAGCCCTTCAACCTTTTACTTTTTGAATATGCAAAGTTTGAGCATGTTGAAAAACTTTTGGATTACATGAGTAATACTAAAATAAAGTAATTTGTAAAGGGATAATGGTCAATATCAATTTCAATCACTACAAAAAATGTTCTATAAGTTTTTCCCAAAAAAATGCATCGGTTTTTCATTAATTAACGTTGATTACTTCGAACCAAGTTGTTGCAAAAAAAATCTTCTTCAACGAGCTATAACTTATTTCATTTTGGACCTAGAGCATTCATAAAAAAACAATCTTTTTGCTGTTTTCTAAGCTTCATTTTTGATTATCGCAACTTATTTGATAAAATGTGAAGTTTTCGACTTATTCGCGAAAAACCGTCCAAAAACATGTATTTTTATCACGGAAAATCTAAGTTTTCAATTGCGAATAGCTCGAAAAATATCGATCTATCGAGAAAACTATATAGAACATTTTTTACTTATAATTTGTCCCTCTATCCATTTCCAAGGTTATTTTGAGTGAACACATTTCCACCCTCGAGAAGGGGTGGCATCCACTCTCAGGATAAAAGCGCACATCAGCGCTATGTCACTTTTGCTCCTTGAGCCATCCCCTAACCATTCACCAAATTTCACGTCAATCGGTCAAGGTTCAAAGAATTCGGAGGTAATTGCATATTTTTACCTTCAACGACTGGACTAGTATACATCATAAAGGGAACCTCTGTGCAAATTTTCAGCTTTCTAGGTCCAAGGGTTTGGGCTGTATTTTCTTTGTTTTTGTATGAATCGATTTGAATTTTTTACCAGTTGTACAACTCACCAAGAGGCATCTATCATGTCCTTGGGCGCAAATGACGTTATTAGCCTGGCCTACTACGATCAAGAACATGGGACGCATTGTCAATATTTTGCATAGCGTTAGAGTTACAGCAAAAAGTTATTAAAAAAAGTGGTTTAGAATCAAAAGAATACCCCAGATACCGATTTTCGTTTAATAATTCGAATTTTTAATTTTTATCCATAAATTTGTCAGTCCCAAATTTCAACTTTTAATTTGGTATCAAATGGTGCCATGGAGAAACAACATTTTTATTATTGTTGCAAACGTCATTAGCTTTTAATAATGGCTAAATTACGTTTAACTGTTGCTGAGAAAGTAGAAATAATTAAAATTGTGAAAATGCAAGATCCAATAGAGAAGTAGCTAGAATATTTAATGGAAGGCATCCAGGGCGTGCACCTATTTATCCTGGCACTCAGTTTCTGACGATGCAAGCAGGACCCAATTTTCGATGGTGCAATAGTTACATTAATGCCATATCTCTTAATACTAGTACGAGGATTAGCGTCATAAGCCGCCAAAATCATTTTCTCTAAGGGATGCTCTCGACCTATCCTTCTTGGTCTGGGCTTAACATAAAAATTAAAAATTCGAATTATTAAACGATAATCGGTATCGGGTACTCTTTTGATTCTAAACAACTTTTCTTAATAACTTTTTGCTGTAACTCTAATGCGATGCAAAATATTGACAATGCGACCCATGTTCTTGGTCGTAGTAGGCCAGGCTAATAACGTCATTTGCGCTCAAAGACATGAATAGATGCCTCTTGGTGAGTTGTTCAAAAGGTAAAAAATTTAAATCGATTCATACAAAAACAAAGAAAATACAGGGGTGCTTCCATGTAAAGTGAAACACACTGTAGATAGTGCAAGTGCAGCAAAGGGAGAGACCTGTGGCTAGCCTGTCTAATCTGTGTCTGGTACACAGTTTCCTACGTCCTGCGTTGGTTGTGCTATTGGCTTGTTCATAAAATTTAAAAATAATTTGGGAATATGGAACAACTAATTGAGATAGTGGAGGGTGAAGATTAATATGAGGACGAAGTTAAAGGATGAAATTTGCCAAAAAATTTCTAAAGAACTCAACTATGCAAACGATTTTATAAATTATTTAATTATTCATTTACTCTACTTACGCCAGAGGCTCTTCTATCCCTTCCCTTGGAAAAGAGTTTCGCCTCTGGTGTGGTTTACAAGTTGAGTTACCGTGCTCTTTTGCTCTTCCACCTGATGAAACCCAGTGCGAAAATGGGCGAAAGATTGAGTTCTTCGACCTCAATAATGACACGGTCCAATCCCGGAAGTCGTTTGTTACTTAACGCTTAGAAAACTATGGGAAAAAATGAAAGGTTAGACCCAGGAAAGAAAACGGATTTTAGAAAGAAAAAGCCAAGAAGAATGCGAAAAGAATTATGCTAGTTTGTACCAATTATTATTTTGTCTATGTACAACACTACCAAGAATTTACCAGCTTAAAATAAAAAGAGTACTATTTGATGGAGTGCAGTGGGAAGAAGAAATGATGCCATTTCCAAGTGTTTGATTATATCCATGTACTGCTGCACAAAGTTCCCAATATATTGAAGAATGCAGTGATCCGTCATTAAAAAATTATTTACAAAATTGCAACGCATAATAATAATAACTGATATTGTATTATACTTATGGAAGTAATAAAAAATTGCCTGAATCATACTATATACTATACTATATTGTTAATTTCCGAATCATCAGATTCAGAATATAAAAATAATTACTTTAAATTCTTTTCTATCGACATCGTATTTTCCTCTTAGACTGCATGTAGAAAACTGTGTTAAATGTGCGGTTCGAACACGAAGTGCAGGGATGAATAGTTTCGTATGCTATGCTGAGCTGTGCTGCCCTACGTTCAATGCCATGCGAAACTAGCGAAGAGCTGCGTATCATTTCACAGACTACAGACTATTAATATTGCAATTTCAAAATATTTTACATAATAGAGTACTAATACAGGTTGATTCATAGCTAGTTAAAAAATAATACGGGTAAACCTTTGAACCAAAACGTGAATATTAAGGCAAACATACCTTTCTACAAAGTTGTACTACTGATAACTTACAGCCTCTTAAAGGTCAAGAAGAGAAAACTTTGTACTAAGCTATGTTTAGCTTAAACTTCTTATTTTAATCAAAAATTCATTTTTATCATTTTTTTAACTAGTTATGCATCAGCCTGTATGATACAGAACAGTAAAATCTCTTTAATAGTACGTTCTAAGACTTACACATAGTTTATATAACGAATTTATGCAATTCTAAAAATATTTTCTTTTTATAACAATTTAATAAAAAAATCAAAACTTTAACCCATTTTCGCAGACTAAAGATAATTTATCCCGGTTTTAAAATTTTACGCAGTTGTTAGTGAAGCAAAACCAGAACATTTGTGATATACCACTTTGCCATAGTAAGAAAGGCGTTTTTTTTTTTCGCTCTACCCTAATTTATAAGTTACTGCTAATTTAGAACAAATAAGATTTGGTGCTTGTAAACTACTACCAAATTTGCCGGGTTTATACGTAGTTGCCGTTGTGAAATAATTGTTGGGGCATATCCCCGTTAGCAGCTCTCGCCAAGTGTATCAATATTACTTCCCCTTATTAAACGTGTTTTACAGACATTATTTTGGCGAGCAGGTAAAATTTTTAGGAATCTTTTGTAAATCCTTTGTGGTGATCACAGCAATAAGGCTGACCCGCTGAAATGCATTTTTATTAATGTTATCTTAACGAAGTTCTTTGAAATTTCCTATATGACTTTCATTTGTAAAGCGCAAAGAAGCATTGTTGGTTGCTGACTCATCGTGGTGGCGTCCTTAATAAAAGCATTTTCCCGTACCAATTGATTTGGCTTTCGCAAGCGAATTGTTGTTTTTCCAGTTTAAAATCCCAGTCATCCTTTGGCGACCTTGTAATCCTGCTGCAGTTAGTAGACGGGTTTTAACCTGTAACAGAATATTTGAGAATAAAATTTTACATTTGTTGCCAATATTGTGAGTGTTCGAAATGTAATCACCTTATTCCAGTATAAAATATTTCTTTCTCCGGCTGTCTGTACTAGGAACTTCTACTTCTATTTTAAAACTTTTAGAGCCCGGTTAGGTCTTGGTTTTCAATTTTTCATTGTTGAAAGATGTGCATGTTATTGCATTTGGTTGTAAGGATCCACATTTGCTTACCTAACACTAGATATTGAAAGCTTAAATGTGTACAGCGGGTAGCGAGGGGTACTTTCTTACGGTCCCGGTAAGAAACAGACCTCTTCAGGGAACTGGCGACCCTGCCCTTGCAAGCCCATAATTTCTCCAACTCCATCCCCCGGAGAAATTATGTCTCTTACCCATATCCTGACCCATACCAAAAAAACATCCTTACCTATCCCCCTCCCATTGGGGAAGGCAACGGGAAACCACCCCAATTAATTATCCCCTAGTAAAATAATGATGGCTACAGCAAAATATGATATGTCAATTACTGATCATGGACCTCGGAAGCCAAGATCCGGCAGGGGAGGAATATACAGGGCCTCTCAGGTCGTCAGCAAGCGAAACCCCTGTAAAGAAGAAATAGAACAAGAACTAACTAACTGAGAAACAATATTGAGAAGGAGAAAAACAGATATAGAATAGGTACTTGGAATGTTAGAAGTATGTATGTAGCAGGAAAATTAGACAATACAATACAGGAAATGAATAGGCTGAAAGTGGATATAATGGGTGTAAGCGAAATGCGATGGTCAGATTCAGGTACCTTTACACACGACAACCATGTAATCTACTACTCAGGGACTAACAATAACCAACACATAAACGGAGTTGGGATAATAATATCTAAAACAATACACCGATCTGTTTTTAACTTCGTACCCATTTCGGACAGAATAATGATCCTGCAAATAAATACAAAACCAGTTAAAACTAACTTAATACAAGTATATGCTCCAGCATCAAACGCAAATAAAGAACAAGATGACGAAGACATAAATCAATTTTACCACCAAATGACACAAGCGCTTAAACTAAGAAAAAAGCAGGACGTAACTATTATACTAGGAGATTTCAACTCGAAGATAGGAAAAGGCAGATATGAAGACATTGTAGGCGATTTCGGCTTAGGCGAAAGAAACGAGCGGGGTGTTACGATTTGCGTTCTTTAATTTAATGAACTATGTAGGAATATACTGTACTTTAGTTAGCTGTAAGCCATCTGTATAATATTTTAAGGTAAAATTCGTAGGAAAATGTCATATTTAAATTACAACAAGCGGATGTTTAGAAACGTGCCTTTCGCTTGGGAAGCTGGAGATATTCCAATCTCACGAATAAGATTAGCGTAAGTTTATGCAGCGTTTACTTCATAAACCGAAATATTGAGTGATGTATATGACCGGTACGTGATTAGAAGAAGCAACGGTTGCAACTCGATCATAAAAACTATTTGCAGCTGGGACCAAATGCTTTAGTAGAATTTTAGATCTTTATGGCGGTAATTTACTAAGGGTCCGAACAGGCCACATTTCACCATGGGAAATCCTCAAGCTTGTAAAAATTTATAGAACTATTATGAACGGTCACGTCCGCGTAATGCCAAATGTCCAAAATTTTAGACCAGCTCTGATAGGTTATTGGGAACTTTGTAAACGCCCACCGAGCTTTCTTGGTCAGAATGGACTTAGAATTAAGTTAGTTAATAAGAAGATGTAAATACGTAAACTTAAGGTTTCTGTAAACGGCAGAAAAATAAATGCAAGTATTTGTATCTACTTAAGTGTTCTTATTAATCTCAGTAGCTTTGGTCTTCGTGTCCGAGTGTGTTTCAATTAAAAGGATTGCCAGTTACCCCGACTTTAGGCGTCTCGCAATAGTGGTGATCAAGCGGTGTAATTTATAACTTATTTAAATCGCACGACAGAAGATTTCTTTTGTTTCGAAGTCGGTCCAAGTGCAAGCGTTGAAATATACAAGGGGAAGCACGTGAACAGGACGGGAAAAAGCATCTAATAAACTGAGGCGGTACAACGGAAGCGGTCAATCCGGGAACGGCGTAGAGGACTGGGGACGGCGTCACGTAAAAGTGGCAACGTTGGAAAACCAGCGAGCGTCGAGGAAGTGACGGCAAGGAATCCGTGGAGGCGGCCAGACAACAGGAGGGCAGTCATTCGAAGGGGCGGCGAGGCAGCATTCTGGGAACAACGTCAGTAAAACTGACAACGAAGAAAAACCAGTGTAGTGCAGTAAAAGCCAGTAAATGTGTCGAAGTGAGTGACGGCGGAAACTCCAGAAAAAAAGTCAGGAAAGCGGCTTCAGAACAGGGAGGCGGCGCGTCCAGATCTGTGGGAATAAGACGACAGCACAGCGGGGAAAGCAGAAAATTCCAGTTGTGGGTAAATAATACTTGTTGTTTGTTTCGGAATTGTATGGTCTTATTATGCGATTTAGTAAGGTTGTGTATATATTTTTTTGAAATAATAGGATCAGGTATTGCTCGTAGTTGTCAGTAATAGTAAATTTTCGACGGGTTGTGAACTAGTTACGTTTTTACAGCAGCGATAGGTAATTTACGAGTTACGCAAAATTCCTGGTTTACAGAATTTAAATTTTTATCAAGTGTTTCATTTAAAAAGAAACAATGGTTTCCGAATACAGTATTTTTTCGGTGAACGAATTAAAATACGTTGCTAATATGTTGGAATTACCGGAGAAAAAGAAAAAGGCAGAGATCATAGAAGAATTGATTAAGGCTCAACATTCGGTAGAGGACATTAAAGTAGAATTAGGTGCCTGGGAGGAAAACCCTCGGAAGGACAAGTGGGAAGAATTAGCTGAAAGGGAACGAAGAGAAAGGTTAGAATTAGCTGAAAGGAGAGAAAGGTTAGAATTAGCTGAAAGGGAGCGAGAAGAAAGATTGGAGGTAGCTAGATTAGATGCTCAAGTGAAAATTGCTCAGGCCCAAGCTCAAACGGCAAATGAAAATAATGTACATGATGTCAATGCAATTAGGAATATGTCCTTGAATATGACAAAACAATTGCAACCTTTCAAGGATGACGGTGACATGGGATTGTATTTAACAAATTTCGAGCGGGTTTGTGTGCAATTGAACTTCTCCAAGGAATCGTGGCCAATTCGATTGACGAGTGTGTTGTCACCAACAGCGAATGAGGTCGTGGCTCGATTAACAGAAGAGGACAGCAAAGATTACGACAAAGTCAGGGCTAGTCTGCTCAAGAAATATCAGCTAACAGCAGAAGTTTTTAGAACGAAATTTCGGTACGGGAAACGGAAAACCGACCAGAGTTATGCGGAATTTGCATACCAACTAAAAACCAATTTCCAGGAATGGATCAAGAGCGAAGAAGCGGAAGGAAACTTCGACAAGCTAACTCAACTGATGTGCTTGGAGAAATTTTATAGTTCGTTGCCAGGGGAGATGAAATTTTGGGTGGAGGACCGAAACAAGTCCAAGACGATGGAGGAAGCTGCAGAGCATGCAAACACATACGTCACCAAAAGAGGACCAGGTACAGAACGGCAATATAATGGAAACTTCAAGACATCGAAAAATAAGTTAGAAACTAAGCCAACGACGTCGAACTTGAAAAATGACTTAGGGAAAAGTCAGTTGCAAACGGAAAGTGTTGTCAAGGAAAACTTGGACAAACGCAGTTTCGACAGACGAAGGCCGGGGAAGTGCTTTGGATGTGGTGCAGTAGGTCACTATAAAGGTTCACCGGACTGTCCCAAAACACAAGTCGTTTTAGCAACGATAGGCCAGAGCAAGAACGAGGAAGGTCTGCTAGAACCTTATACCATAATAGCGAAAGTAAATGGAGTGGAAGCAAAATTACTACGAGATAGCGGAGCCAGCTATGATATCGTGCACACAAATTTAATCAAAGGAGCCGATTATACAGGGAAATATGTATATGTGCAAGGACTCCTGAATGAAGAATGTGTGGCGTTACCAGTTGCGAAGGTAAAATTAAATTTGCCAGAAATTCAGGTGGAAACCGAAGCAGCTGTAGCGAATCATTTGCCTCGAGATTATACGTATCTGCTATCGAATAGAACGTGGGAGATGCTGCCGAAGGAAAAGGATGTGGTAATTCAATTAGTGCTCGCATTAACGAGAGCGCAGGCGAAGGCTATAATGGAAAAGGAAAAGGTTCACGATGAAAATAAAGAAACGAATGCCGAAGTAAAGAGTTCAGAAGACGGAAAAGATTCCGACGAACAGGGAGAAGAAGCGGAAAAGGAGATTGGGTATAAATCACCGAACCTGGAAAAGGACGAACAATTTTCAATACCTAAATCGGATGTCGATTACTCGGACATAACACAACTTACACCGACAACCTTAAGAATGCTGCAATTAGAAGATCCAAAATTAAAGGAGTATTTTGAGATGGCAGAATCAAAGAAGGAAAACAATGGAGCAAAATTCTACATTGCTTATGGAATACTGCACAGGAGAATTACGGACAAATTGGGTCGGAGCTTTGAGCAAGTGATGGTGCCAGAAAAATTACAAAGCAAGTTGCTAGATATCGCACATGATAACATGTGGATGGGACACTTGGGTTGTAATAAAACCATTGACAGGATCAAGCAGAATTATTGGTGGAATCAGATGGGACGAGACGTGAAAAACAAGATCAAGTGCTGTGACGTTTGCATGCGCGTAGGGAAGCCCACTGATAGGAAAAAAGCTCCAATGTGTAGAGTGCCAGTAATCACCGAACCGTATAAGCGAGTAAATATGGATATTGTAGGACCTTTAGCGAAAACCGAGAAGGGAAACAGATATCTACTAACGCTAATTTGTAGTGCCACAAAATTTCCTGACGCGATCCCATTAAAAGTAGCAGATTCTGAAGCGGTGGTAAAAGGGTTATTAAATATATTTTCGCGAGTAGGATTTCCATCCGAAATCCAGATGGATTTGGGCACTGTATTTACCAGCAATCTAACGACCGA
This sequence comes from Agriotes lineatus, assembly GCA_940337035.1. Lineage (NCBI taxonomy): Eukaryota > Metazoa > Arthropoda > Insecta > Coleoptera > Elateridae > Agriotes > Agriotes lineatus. The sequence continues at coordinate 87,195 of CALNHX010006295.1, forward strand.
ATTTCTTGACCGATGTGGTATAAAAATCATACACAGTTCAGCATATCATCCGCAATCAAACGCAGTAGAACGATTCCACGGCGTATACAAGCGAATCCTAAGAGCATTGTGTTACGAAAACGGAAATGAGTGGGATGAATATATCGATCAAGCGCTTTTCGCTTTAAGATGTGCACCGCACGCGGCACACGGATTTAGTCCCGCAGAATTGGTTTATGGACGTCAGATTAGATCTCCATTAAACATGATCAAGGAGTTGTGGGTTGGAAAGGAAACCAACGAACCGGTAGTAGTGTACATATTAAAGTTACTCGATAGGCTAAGGCAAATGCAGGAAATCGCGAAAACGGCGACTTTGGAAGCGCAAACCAAATCAAAAGGTTATTATGATCTGAAGGCGAAGGCTTCATATTACGAGGTTGGCGAGAAGGTTATGTTATATCAGCAAGCCAGGACCAACAAATTGCAGATGCAATGGACTGGACCCAAAGAAATTGTGGAGAAAATTTCCGATACTAATTATATAATTAAAGAAATTTCGGGAAAACGTAAACAAACTCTTGTCCACGTCAATTTGTTGAAACCTTATTTTGAAAAGGCTGAAGTCATAGCGATAGTAATCAAACAACCTGGGGAAGAAGGAGCAGAACTCGATCTTCCAGAACTGGAAATAGAAGACACCGAAATCTTAAGTGCTTCGGAAGTGTTGAAACAAGCCAAAGGGGTAGGAAAACTCTCGGAAATCCAAATAAAAAGCTTGGAGGAATTAATCCAAGAATTTCCAGGGTTATTTTCAAATCGACCCGGAAGAACCAACTTAGTGGAACACGATATTGCTCTCAAGGAGGAAAAAATTATCCGAACTCGAGCGTATTCACACTCACCGAGGGTACGCGAGATTATCGACAAAGAAATCGATAAAATGTTAAAATTGGGAGTAATTAGGCCCAGTAACAGCGAGTATTCATCGCCTATGATGATTGTGGAGGCTGAAGGGAAGGATCCAAGGCCTGTGATCGACTACAGAGCGTTAAATGCTATTACGGTGCCACAGCAACATCCTGTTCCTAATATAGAAGCATGTGTGGAAAAATGCAGCAAGGCCAGATACCTGAGTTTAATCGATATAGTAAGAGCCTACTGGCAAATAGGGATGACTGAAAGAGCAAGTAAATATGCTGCTTTCATAACGCATCGTGGAGTTTTCGAACCAGTGACGTTAGCGTTCGGGCTGCAATCTGCTCCATTTTCGTTTCAGCGGCTAATGGACACCATATTGGAGGGAATGGACGATTTCGCAGAACCATTTTTGGACGATGTGGCGGTACATTCGATGACTTGGGAGGAGCATTTAGGACATCTACGTGCGGTATTCAAGGCAATGCATCAAGCAGGCCTAACGATAAAGGCTAAGAAGTGTGAGTGGGGAAAAGCCGAGGTGATATATCTGGGACATAAAATAGGTCAGGGATTTAGACAACCGTCGGAGGTAAAGGTAGCGGCCATACAGGAGTTTCAACGTCCCCAAACCAAACGGGATATTCGATCATTTCTCGGGATCACTGGGTATTATAATCAATACGTCCCGAACTATGCAGACATAGCTAGTCCACTTACAGACGCATTACGGAAAAATGCGAAAACCAGAGTAGAATGGGATGATCAGAAAGAAGTTGCCTTCCAAAGATTGAAGGACGAATTAATGAGCGGTAAGGTGTTGAGAGCTCCAGATTATTCCCGTGAATTTATAGTACAAACCGATTGTTCGAAGCGAGGAATGGGGGTGACTTTATCGCAACGAGATGCTAATCAAGAAGAGCATCCGGTGCTGTATCTGAGCAAAAAACTCACGGATAGGGAGCAAGCTTATAGCGCAAGTGAACTCGAATGTGCAGCTTTAGTCTGGGCAGTCGGAAAATTAAAGCCTTATTTGTTTCTGAGCCATTTTACCGTAGAAACGGATCACTGTCCTTTGACCTGGTTACGGCAGATGAGCAATAAGAATGGCAGATTACTGCGGTGGTCATTAATTTTACAAATGTTAAATTTCACTGTTCTCTATAAACCGGGAAAGAAATGCGGAAACGTGGATTCCTTATCTAGGTATTTTGTTTAGTTAAGTCACCGAGAACCAAAGTAGTACTGACAATTACACCAGATAACTGATGTTAATTCACGTAGGTTAGTTAAATTAGGGTAAGCATAATGAGACCATATAGTTCTGAGATTTATGACTGGTATTGCTTAAGTGCGAAAGAAGAACGTCTTGTGGTGTAAAAATCGATAGATTTAAACCCCAAAGACTATCTTAATCCGGGGGCAACTGTTACGATTTGCGTTCTTTAATTTAATGAACTATGTAGGAATATACTGTACTTTAGTTAGCTGTAAGCCATCTGTATAATATTTTAAGGTAAAATTCGTAGGAAAATGTCATATTTAAATTACAACAAGCGGATGTTTAGAAACGTGCCTTTCGCTTGGGAAGCTGGAGATATTCCAATCTCACGAATAAGATTAGCGTAAGTTTATGCAGCGTTTACTTCATAAACCGAAATATTGAGTGATGTATATGACCGGTACGTGATTAGAAGAAGCAACGGTTGCAACTCGATCATAAAAACTATTTGCAGCTGGGACCAAATGCTTTAGTAGAATTTTAGATCTTTATGGCGGTAATTTACTAAGGGTCCGAACAGGCCACATTTCACCATGGGAAATCCTCAAGCTTTTAAAAATTCATAGAACTATTATGAACGGTCACGTCCGCGTAATGCCAAATGTCCAAAATTTTAGACCAGCTCTGATAGGTTATTGGGAACTTTGTAAACGCCCACCGAGCTTTCTTGGTCAGAATGGACTTAGAATTAAGTTAGTTAATAAGAAGATGTAAATACGTAAACTTAAGGTTTCTGTAAACGGCAGAAAAATAAATGCAAGTATTTGTATCTACTTAAGTGTTCTTATTAATCTCAGTAGCTTTGGTCTTCGTGTCCGAGTGTGTTTCAATTAAAAGGATTGCCAGTTACCCCGACTTTAAGCGTCTCGCAATAGGGGTGATAGACTACTAAAATTCTGCCAAGAAAAGAACTTTGTAATACAGAACACATTTTGTAAGTTACCACCACAAAGATTATATACCTGGATATTCCCCCAGGATAGCAATAAACAAATAGTCCGAAACCAGATTGACTATGTTCTAATAAATAAGAGATTCCGAAATGCTATAACATCAACAAAAGCTTATCCGGAGCAGATATAAACTCCGACCATAACCCATTGATAGCAAAAATCAAAATAAAAGTAAAAAATGTTAAAAAGCCAATAAAAGTTGACAAATGAGACACCGCGAAGCTGAAAAATGAAAAAGTCAGAGAAAAAGTTAAACAACAACTAGAGAAACAAAGAATAACAGAAAGGGGAAGTGTAAATAAGAAATGAGAATCAATGAAAGAAAAAATAAGCCAGATCTGCCAAGAAAATATACAAGCCCAAAAACCTCGTAAAAAACATAAATGGATGACTGACGAAATTTTACAGCTAATGGATGAACGTAGAAACTGGAAGGGGCGAAACGAAATAAAATATAAACAAATAGACAAGAATATAAAACAAGAGATAAGAAAAGCAAAGGAAAACTGGCTAACAGCAAGATGTGTTGAAGTGGAGGAACTACAAAAAAAATACGACAACTTTAATCTCCATAAGAAAATAAAAGAAAACAGTCAACAACTTGGTAGACGAAAAAAACAATATAAGTTAGTGTTACAAGTTACAAATAAAAAAAAATAAAGATATGGAAAAAATACATCGAAACCTTATTTGAAGATGATCGGCCAAACATACCCAATATGGACGGAGCTATATCAGGGCCTAACATTCAAATGGACGAAATAGTGAAAGCTATAAAATTATCAAAACCCGGTAAAGCGACAAGTCCGGCTAATATACCAACAGAAATTATTAAATTATTAGATGACAACGGTATTAATGTACTATGTGAACTTTTCAATGTAATATATGACTCAGGTATTATCCCAGAAGAGTCACTCAGGTATACCTTTGTTGCAATACCTAAAAAAAGAAATGCAAAGACATGTAGTGAATATAGAACTAGTTTAATGAGTCACGTACTGAAAATTTTCCTGAGAGTGATACACGAAAGAATATATCGTAAATGTGAAGAAACGCTGAGTGAAAATCAATTTGGCTTCCTAAATAACTTGGGTACAAGAGAAGCGTTGTTTAGCATCCAAGTGCTTGTACAAAGATGCAAAGACATGAACAGAGACGTATTCCTATGATTTCTGGACTATAACAAGGCTTTTGATAAGGTATAACATACAAAACTAATTGAAATTCTAAAACAAGCAGGCTTAGACGATAAAGATATCCGCATAATTACTGAACTTTATTGGAACCAAAAAGCTGCAGTAAAATTCGAAGAACAAGAATCAAAATATATAGACATCAAACGAGGGGTGCGACAAGGTTGCATATTGTCACCATCGTTAGTCAATATATATTCGGAAGCAATATTTAAAGAAGCCTTATACAACGCTATCGCCTTTTACAATTAATAATGGAAAGGTAGAAGGAAAAAATCAGTGGGAAGAAGGAAAACGTCATGGATGAAAAACCTACGTGAATGGTATAATACAAACACTACCTCACTGTTCAGAGCAGTCATGTCTAAGAACGAAGTAGCCT